>CATIWF010137563.1:0-40002 GCA_949630135.1 Balakata baccata
GTGGGAAGTTAAAAAAAAAATTTTGCATTCACAAGGTAGTAGAAGAAGTTAGAGAAGATTGAGACACAAATTTTATAGAGGTTCAGGTGTTAACTAACCCTACTTCTCTCCCTAACTTAGATTGGGTATTCACTAATCTAATCACTTAAATTACAATAGTAGAGTTTTAACAAGCTCACTCCCAACTAGGTGTTTTATCAAGGCTAACACTTAACCCAATTTTCCCTTGTATTTTTATGGCTTACACAACAACCAATTCCTTGTAACTTGGCTCACACTACTCAATTACAAGACAACCTAAGTGTTTTAAGATTAACACTTGAACCCTTACACAAAACAATTAATGAAAAGATTGAGAAAATAAATTGCAATAGTTTTGGCACTTGTTAAGTTGTCGGATCTACTTAAATGGCCTTTTGGTCAGGTATTTATATTGATTACCTACCAATTAGCCGCTATAAAGTGGTGCCATAACTTTTTCTAATGTTCTTTTATAAGTGCATTAAAAGCTGTCTACAAAGAGAAGTGTTCCAATCGAGAACCATGATTTCCCGGTCGGGAAATACCCAATTTTGATATGTGGTAGCTTCTGGTTAACTGAAAACCCCAACGGCTAGTTTTTATTCAATTGTTCTAGTCGGGACTCTATGTGTCCCGGTCAGGACTTGCCCGATGATGCCACTACTAGGAACTTGGGTCTTCTTGGCTTTGAATGAGTCCCAGTCTGGACTACCATTCCCGGTCGGGACCAAAGTTAGTTTGACTAAGAGTGTCTTTGACTTTCTGATGATGTGGCACATTTTGGTGGTGTCTCCTCTTCAACCGTCACATCTTTTTGAATGTCCCACTCGGACTGCAACCATTTCCAGTCAGGAAACTAAGTTTCCCAATAGGGACATACCATGTCCCGGTCTGCTTTTGCTATTAGAACTTTTGGGTCATCATCCTGCAGAGTTTCCCGGTCTAGACACTTGCTTTGCTTGGTCTGTACTACAATCCCGGTCTGGAGATTCTTGTCCCAGTTGGGAGTTACATGTCTCTAGGAAATTCTTGAGTTGTTCAATGAGGAAACCTTAACCAAATGTGTTGAAACTTTGAACACTATCAAAACAACACTTAACAAAGATGTTACTAACAATTAATTTGATTGTCAAGATTAAAATAGAGAGCAATCACCCTACGGTTAACATAGAGGGATTGAATGATACTCAATTATATGTATTAAGAAAATACCTGGGGTAAATAAGCACAATATAATGCATAAATACATCCTTGGGTTGATATCTCTTATATGGCCTATATATTTAGGTTTGTATATTGGAGCTCCCACCATCTATGTGCTTTGGGTTGCACAGTTCGTTCATCCGTATGAATGATTCTCTTTGAGACTGAAATATTTGAATTTTTGGATAAGCCAAGCCAACTATGGACAAGTGGGACATCTTGGGCTATGAGTCTAGGCTGCCCATGTGGGCTTGACCCAGTCCAAGGCCCACATGCTCTTTAATATAAAAGGGAGAAGTTAATTTAGAATTAAATTCCCCTCCCATTTAATCAAAAATATAAACCCACATTAAATTAACTACTCTGAAGAAATTCCATAGAAAACACTCATAATTTTTAATATTCTAAAGTCATTAAGAGATCGATGGGGTTTGTATTGTGGAATTCAGTCCGGATTCTTCTAATCGGTCTATTGAAGCATTGAAAATACTAAATTCTTTATCCAACAAGTTTCTGCTACCACTGTTAGTTTACATTGTTATCAGAGCCTTTAATTCATGTTTTATTGCTAAATTGAGGATTAAAAAATCATTCACTCCATTCATTACAACCAAATCATCCATACTTGCTCCATATTCCCTTTTCATTAAATCACTTATCAACCAATAATCACTTCTAAAAATCTTTCCCTTTAATTCCCATTCATTAGGCAGCCCCTAACTCATCCATATAGCCTTATTTCTTTAGTTTCCAAGTCACAAAACCATCAACCACAACCAACTTAAGGTTTAATTTCATCTCAACTAATGAATACTTTCACAACACTAGTTCATATGATTTCCAAGAACCTTAATCTATCAATTCCAAACATATCAACCATCCATATAGGTCTCAAATGGAAGGAAAAAAGTTGAATTTAAGGAGAAGAAACTCGCCTTAATGGATTCCAATGGTTGGCCAAATTTCTCTTCCTCCTCTATCATTTTTTCTTTCTTGCTCCTTTGCTCACTTATGGTGAAAATCCTTTAATTACTTATCTTTTCCTTCTCTAAGCTCATATTTTTCTCTCTTTTAAAAGCTTTGATTAATTCAAAAATGGAAGATTTATGGCTTGAGAGGTGGGGTGGACGACATAAAGGGAGCAAAAAGAAGATGGGTTGGTGATTTGATGGGTAAGTATAGAATTCCTCCCATTTTTTACTTTTATATTAAGGTGGAATCTTGTGGGTCCCACTAACGAGCTTAATCCTTCTTCCTATTGGTTCATTAGCTTAATTAATCTTAATTAATTTTTAATTATGAGAAATTTCCTCTATACTCACAAATTCTTCATCTTCTCACAAATTTTCCCACAACAATTTCAATAATTTCAATTTTATCCATAGGGTAATTTTATTTTTCTATAGTTCCTGCACTAATCTTTTAAATTTTCAAATAATAATATCACTACTTATTTTCCATTATAATTTTTCATTTTTTCATGAGTCCAATTTTAGACTCCGACCGAACCAGCTCTCCCAATAATGGCCATGCATGATCGGGACCTAAATCACTAGACCTCAGAGGAGGTAAGGAAGAGAAAGGGAGTGTAACACCCAAAAACAAGAGCTTAGTCACAATATATACATGTATATATGCATTAGATTTAATGTTATAATGAAGGTATATTAAAGGTATATGCAGGGTATATGTGAGGTATATTGGTTGATTTTAGCTTCGATTTCAATAAATGGATGAAATAACACAATAATTATGAAAAATTAAGGTGTCATGGCCATGACTGCAACAAACAAAAAAGTTGGATAAACATGACTATTCAAGGTCGGTTGCTACAATTGTTAGATATATGCCCAAAAGGCAATCGCCTCAGACACTTAGTGTATACATTCTTAATAGCGTTCCTTCATTAATTTGATGTTCATTTGATATATGAATTAATAGTGATCTTAGATCAATTAATGAAGTCCTTGATACATAACATAGCATTAAGGAAATCATGATGAGATCATGATAATGAGATTCCTATCATGTGTAATTATGTTAATATCTAAATTATCCTTAGCCATAGGATCAACAAGATAGGACATTGTTGATCCGGATAAACTAGCACATGTTATACTTCTTGATTAGATCAAGCAGTAGATCTCATAAGCTATGAGCATTAGATAGTCAGAGTTAACTTGTAGATGCTTGCTAGAAGTAGTCAAGTACATTGGATGATCTGTTATGAGATAGTTATATGGATTATCTATTCAAATGTTAATGATAGTCTCATCATAGCAATGGTGCAAATATCCTTAGACTTGAGATACTCAAGGATATTTCGGTTACTAATTTTGTGCTTTGACTCCATTCCTTGTTGCCTCATAGTGGTCATTCATAGGGTGGTGATTGGGTACAGCTTGAGGTATTCGAATGTAATTGGGTAGCCAATAGGGGATTCACTGCTCTTGATAGAAGGAGTATATACCCAGAGCCTCTTATCGAGATCGTTACTCGGGAATCTCTAGCCATAGTAGAAATGTCATGAAGATGGTCTTCAATTACATATTTATTTGAGTAATGAATGATGTGACAGTTTGTACTAGCGAGTGTACGAACTACTGTAGAATGGCAAGTTCACTCCCGAGGTCGATCTCATAAGGAACGGTTCAACTTAAATCCCAAGTTTCCTTTAAATTGTCAATAACACAATTTAATTATCCTAAACACTCTAGCAACGATTTAATGATTGTAAAATTAATTAACTAAATTGAAACAATAAAATATTTGGAAGCGATGAAAATGATTATGATTCAATCAATGCGATAAATTAGGCATTTGGAAAGCATCCCTAGTCTGTAATCCCTTCCCTATATCCAATTAATCCTAATAAAGTTTAATTCTATCATCTTTCGCTATAATCATTAACTACCCAAACTAAAGGTATAATTTATGTCCAAATCAATTTTTAGGTCAAGTTAGAGATTGTTTGTCTACTAACAAAATCCTAAGATATTCCATCCAATTTAAACGCAAGATGGCCAGTCATATATTCAAATGAAAGTAATTATGAGCAATTGAAGATGGAAAGAAATTAACTTTATTTAATAGAAGGGGAAATTATTACAACCTAGGTAACTACAAAACACCTAACAAAGGTGTAACACCCTCCCATATAGCATACTAGCTCGCTATACGAGGGAGTGCTACTACATACATGTTACTATTCTTACTATTATACTTCTTTAAGCCTTTAACTTTTTATCATATTAATATATTAACAATAATAATCCTTATCATCATCCATGACAACATAAAACCATAAACCGTATTTTAATCTGTAACCAAGGGCTAAACTCGCCCAATAAAACATACATGGGAACTTAATACAAAAATCCCTTTTTTAAAACAAAAGGGTCCAAAATCCCAAAATGCATGAATAAGTAAAATACATAAAGTATGAGCTGACACTGATTCTGACCCCTCTAACTGGCTCAGCTTCTCCTTGTCAACTCTTCCTATGGCTCTATACCTATATGCAAGAAACCCACATGCTAAGCTACCCAAGCTTAGTGGTACATATAATCATATAAATTCTATCATGCACATCACTCCAACATATTATAAACCAATTCATTTTTATCATTATCATGTTACTATACTACATATCATACAATACATATATCAATCACTTCATATTAATATGCCAAAAATATTTCATGCCATATCAACAATAACATACCTAGTAAGCGGAAGCCATTCTTGTATTTATAAGAACAATAATACAATTACCTCTTTCCTATTTATTCATTTAATTTGCCTAGTTACTCTATACTAGACTACCGGATATGGGTTGTGAATAGGGGCGCTCTCAAAGTTGAAACCACGCTCATCACCTAATCATAACTGTCTATATCTGTACCTAAGTCAACTACACTCTCGGAGCTGAAGCCACCTTGACTCATAACTGTATATAGAAATTGGTAGCACAAAGGGTCAAGGGTGCTCTAGGAGCTGAAGCCACCTTGCCCGATAAATAAAGCATGAAAAATCCTATGATACTGTAACCACCCTTAATGGTGCACCATCTATCCTATAATCAGACCTAGTATGAGTAAGGGCATTTTAGTCATTTCCTTTAGATAATCGCATGAGCCATAATCCATGGTTAAGATAACATATTATCATCATAATTCAGGTACCATCATATACATGTCCTTTTAGCTCATGTCATGCCATAGCACAAAGTACATCATGCCATAAACAAAAAAATCCATGTTTTTCCATATCACATCATAATAGGTTAAGCATATGTATTGTATATCATCAAAATTGGCATCGTAACCATTCATATAAGCATGTTTGTAGCTTAGCACACTACGGCATGCCATTTCAGCATTAGTGTTGTTGGCCTGGCCCATCGCTGGGCAATGCAGGCTTGGGGTCGTGTGAAACTCAGTTTTCACATACTGCCTCAAGTCTCTTGATTCCAATGCACAACACAATTTTCCAGAACACTAAAGACCATACAAATAGACCACATTGTCATTTTAAACATGCCATAAACCATTTAAGTCATCGAACACCAATTTAAACATAAAATATCATGAATAATATGTGCCATTAACTCATACCATTCTATCTAAACATTTCATATGATTAGTCATGGCATTTATCAACTATAAACCATCCAACAAACCTAAACACTAGCAAACATACAGCTAGAAAGTGAATAAACATAATTATATGTATAAATCTTAACCAATGGAGCAGAAAACCCTCATTCTAACCTTTCTCTCACATTCTGGTATCCATTTCTATCTTCTGCCCCATTTCCTATCTTTAGACAAATGAATCAAAAGGGTTATAAACCATTCTTTGCCTTCTATTCTCAGGGAACCCTTTCAAAATATTGAAGAACCCTTAACTAAATGCAATTACAACCATTAAAACGGTACTAAGGATGTTAAACTATTATTACACTTATCGAATCACGTCTGGGAGTTAGGAACAGAGGTGAACAATCTGATTATAATGACTATTTGGTAGACTTATGTTCTTGATGAAAACACTAAAAACCCTAATTAATTCCTTGATAATTCAATCCAAATTATGTTTTCAGGTGTTTAGGTGAAGGAGAATCAATGGAGAATGAATAGGAGGGTTTCTAAAGCATCTAGGGTGTGTAGGTATTGGCTAGGTTTCTGATTTGTATGGAGTAGGGTGCAAAAACATGTATTTATAACGTGTAGACCAGAGGCGAGTCCTGATTGGGAAAACGGGTATCCCGAGCGAGAAACCTTTCTTGTGGGATTCGGTTCTGCCCACCAAAATATAAAATAAGCCATAATTGACCCATTTTTATTTTACTTTTAATTACCATAATGCCCCTCAAAAATCTACATAAATTCTAGGCTATAAATTGTGGGCATTATAAAAGGAATTAGCCAAGCATGACTACTACGATGATCAAGTTCATAACTATGCTTAAATTAAACATGAATACAATAATAAGGAATTAAAAACAGAAATTCAAAATCCCCTGAGAAATGTAAACCCGAAATCCCCTTGAATAGTTGGTTGCCATTTTCCAAAGATCCAAGCTTTAGTAGATAGCACAATTCGATAGTTGCATGCGAGATGCAATTAATATGGATCAGATACCTACCAATTTGACCTAAGAAGTCTTGTTGAGCACACTTAAGGTCATTCTTAAGTTGAAAACTTCCAATGGGTTCTCTCAAGTTCATATGAGGGTTATAGGTTTGCAATAAAATAGTGGGAGCCATAATGTGTTTTATTAAAGAACTAATATCATGCATTCATTCGTGTACACAATTTTACATCTTAATCTTTACATCTAGGTTGTTAGAATCATATCATTCCATGTAAATCAAGGTAAATGATGAGCCATACATTTTGACTAACCTAAGCTTCCTTAACTTGCTTAAAACTGAGATTGGTTCTCAAATCCAAAGGGTTGCCAAAGTCTCGGAATTGTCATTTTGCTTCCCTTATTGCTATATATGCAAATGCTATGAATAATTTGCATACAAGAAGTACTTGGATAACAATGGTTTGGTCCTAGGAAATGGATGCAAAACCATTATATATTATATTAGGGAGATGGCCAATGAACAAGCTCACACTAAGCGATATGTGATATCTAAATTGCTCTACCACTCCAAGATGATAAAAGGGAGATCTAAAATGCAATATGCATCATAAATAAAAGGAAAATGTAGAGAGACAACATAAAAGCTACTTACTTCCATTATAGTAAGAGTTGCAAATGGAAGTAGAATGACAAAGTTTGTATGGAGTTTTAAAAAAGCATAAGGATAAGGCATATGGATGCACCTTCTACTTCAAGTAAATTTGTTGAAAAGGATAATATTATTTCTTATAATTGTTAGAGAAGTACAATAAAAGCAATCGCCTCTAGCACCATATGTACACTTTTCATTGATATGAATAAAGGCATTTTCATGTATTAATGTTCATATACAATATGAATTGATTGGATCTTAAATTAATTAATAAAGTCCATGATATAAACATAGCATGAAGGAAATCATGATGGGATCATGATAGTGAGATTCCTATCGTGTGTTATTATTTTTATATCTAAATCATCCCTAGCCATAGGATCATTGGGATGGGACATCATTGATCTGGACAGGCTAGCACATGTTTTACTCCTTAATTGGATCAAGTAGTGGTTCTCATAGACTCTAAATATGAGATGTTTAGAGTTAACATGTGGACGCTTACTAGAGGAGTCAAGTATATCGGAGACCTGCTATGAAATTATCACATAGGTATTCTAAACATATGGCAATGATAATTTTATCACAGCAAGGGTGCAAATATCCTTGGACTTGAGGTGCTAAAGGTTATCTTGGATACTAATCCTATACTTGGCTCCATTCCTTATTGCCTCTAGGAGAGATCACTCATAGGGTGGTGATTAGGTACAGTTTGAGATATTCGAAGATAGTTGGGTGGTCAATAGAGGATTCACCACTCCTATTAGAATGAGAGTATATCTACGGCCACTTGTCGGGATTATTACTAGAGAAACTTTGGCCAAAGTAGGATTGTCTTGAAGAAGGTCTTCAAAGACATAACTTTATGAGTAATGAGTCTCGATGACAAGTACTAATATCACTTGGACTAAATGTGATGTAGTCAGTCTAGGGGGATCCGACACTTAGACCATGCTCTGAACTAAATGGGGTATAATGAGGGTGAAAGGATGAACTGCACATATATTGTCTATGGAAAGGTTCATAGTCAAACCACCGACTTTCTAGTTAATTAGGGGTCAAGATGTATTGCTACATACCTCTCATAACTTGCTTAAGTGTTGATATGAGTTGTCAATATAACCGGGTACATAATAGGTCACACACATTAAAGGTGCAAAAAGCTAGTAAAATGGGCCATTAGATTGGATCCAAATAGAGAGAGAAAAGTCTTGTCCAAATAGTTTCCCGGTCGGAAATATCCGAAACGAATGTCCCGGTCTATACTTGCTACCAGACCATAATTGCACTAGTTCCTGATCAGGACATGGGATGTCCCGATCGGGAACCACCCAATTTAGGCATTTCCCAATCAGGAAATGTGTATCCCGATCGGAACCAATGTTAGAATAAGAAATCTAATCTGATTAGGATTCTTTAAGCAAGGGTTCCGAACCCTAATTGCTCAAGGACTATAAATAATTTCTTTTTTGACATTCAGAATAAGCTGCCAATAAAAGAATAAAGGGATTTTCATTCTTCTTTCTTCTCCTTTGCATCATCTCTTGCTAGCACAAGAGATTATGCAAAACATATAGCCATAAGTTTTTCTTCTTCATATACTTCGCATAGACTATCGTTAAAAGTGATCCTAGGAATGATTACTATGGTTTGCGACGATCCGGTAAGGCAACATGAAGTTCGAAAGCTCTGATATAAGGTAATCTTCTTCAAACCTTCTATGGTTGGTTAATTAGTTAAGGCTATATAGGTTGTTCCATTGTTATGGGATTACAAAATTTTAAATTCCGCTACATTTGTATATGTGATATGCATGGCGTAATCCCAACAGTAATAACACATGAGTATTAGATATTGAATGTAGATCTCACATATACAAGATATGCAAGACTAATGAAACAATGTGTGGCTTGAGAAAGGAGAGTCCAAACTAACCATATTAACTATAAAGCAAACGTTGCAAAATTAGATATAGAGGCTTAAGTTTCGACACACTCTAGTAAGCTTCTTTAAAGGATTAAACGGTTGCAATTTTGCTTTAGTTTATGAATATAGAATATAATTTTGTTTAATAGTTGAACAAATGTTTTTTTTTTATTTGACTATTAAGAATAATTGTTCTTCTATATGGTCAAACGACATTTTTTAATCAAAGTAGAATGTTATGCAATAGAGTTTTTGATATTGGAATGCTTGATTCTATCCTCAATATAAATTTAAAGGGTTGATAACCTAAAACCATAAGTTATGGCACTGCTAACTTGACCATATAAAGGAGAATCACATGACCAAGTTATAAGAGTGTAAACTTTCAGTCATTTAATTATGAATCATATGACACATGTGAATCTCATTTACAAAGCAAATTGACAAAATTACCTTTTAGTGAAAAGGATAGAGGGCTGATGGACCTTATACATATAGATGTATGAGAACCAATATTCATGAACACCATAAATGGTTTTGTATACTTCATTACCCTTAATTATGATTACTCATAATTTAGGTATTTGCATATGAAGGGATACAAATTTGAAACCTTGAAACATTCAAAGAATTCAAAATAAAGTAAAGGAACAATTTAGCAAAAGTATTAAAATACTTATATTAGATCTAAGTGAAATAATTCTTAAGCTAAAATGTTTCAATGTCATTTGAGAGATAATAGGATTTTATCTCAACTAACTCCACCTTATACACCATAATACAATGGTGTGCTTAAATGGAGAAAACGAACCTTGTTAGACATGGTGAGGTCCATGATAAGCTCTGAAGAATTCCTTGAAGTTCCCTTTTAGGTCATGCATATGAGATTATATTTATGTGATAAACATAATACCTTATTAGTCAGTTGATGTTGTTCCATATAAGATATGAAATAACATAAAACCTAATCATTCATAAATAGGGTTGTCCTGCTTAAGAGAAGTAGATAATATTGGATTAGTTAAATACTAAATCTAAACTAATGCTTGTGTGTGGGATAACCAATAAGAACCATTTGGATATCAGTTTTACCACTATTTGGACAAAAGTTGTTTGTTCAAAGTACACTATCTTTCGAGAGAAAAAGTTTCTTCTATAAAAAGATAGTGGGAGGAAGATTGAACTAAATGAAGTTCAAGATGCTCAAGCAAACACGAATCAACTGACAAAACCCAAGGTCTATTACTCATAAAGATGAAAAAATAGTAAGACCTTATGAAACACAAGAGCTTCATAAGTAAAGCAGGATATGAGTTATTCCCAAGAGATATAAATCTCTTGTAAGTGAACAAAAGATCGTATTGCTCATAAAGGATGATGAGCCTACTACTTATGAAGAAGTACTAAAAAGTTCAGAATATGACAAAAACAAGGGTTGACTTTAATAAGACCTTTTACTTCACATACTATACTTAAATCCATCATATCACTCCTAGCCATTGCTACTCATGATGATGAGATTTGGAAAATGGATATGAAGACAACTTTCATTAAAGGAAATCTGACCTATGAATGTGTACATGATACAACCTGAGGGAATCACATCCAATAATGGCGAAACAGGAAGCAAATTACAAAATCCATAGATGGATTGATGCAAATATCAGGGAGTTGAAACATCCAAATTGATGAGGTAATTAAAGAGTTTGTTTTCTCATAATGTGTGGATGATTGTCGTGTTTTCAAGAAGGTTAATGGGAGTGCTATTGTGTTCCTAGTGAAGTATGTGGAAGACATACTGTTTGTAGGAAACGATGTCTCAATTTTAAGTTAGTCAATTTATTACTCTAAAATGTTTCACTAATAACGATTTTAAAAGTAACCTACTGGAAGGGGATTAAGATCTATACAGAGATCTAAGAGGTTACTCAGTCTTTCTTAGTCTACATAGCTAAGATGCTAAAGTGATTAGCATGAAATAGTCCATGAAAGGATCTATTCTTGTGATTGATATGAATGGACTAGCACCGATGGGATTCCATAAGCTTGGCTAT
Source organism: Balakata baccata (assembly GCA_949630135.1). Taxonomy (NCBI): domain Eukaryota; kingdom Viridiplantae; phylum Streptophyta; class Magnoliopsida; order Malpighiales; family Euphorbiaceae; genus Balakata; species Balakata baccata. The sequence continues at coordinate 11,456 of CATIWF010137563.1, forward strand.
TGGATCTATTATATAATATGCTATGTACTAGGCCCAATGAATATCAAGCTCTAAGTGTCTTGAGCTTATATCAATATGATCCTATAAAGGGTTTACGGGTAATTGTCAAGGACATCCTTAAATACTTGAGAAGGATTAAGGATGCATAACAGGATAATGGATGCCATCATCCAATTCGACAAGGATAATTAAAAATCCTAGTCATGCTATATATTCACATTAAATGGTTGTGCAGTTGATTGGAAAAGCTCTAAGTAGGTGATGACTATAGATTCCATAACTAAAAGTACATTACAGCTTCCAAGGCAGCTAAGGAAGAGGTTTTGATAAGTAAAATTCATCACAAGTTATAAATGATTCCTAGTGTTGTTAATTCAATATGATTGGAATAACAATGGTACCATTGGATAACCAAAAGGAATCATGGTCTCATCAAAGATCCAAACATATACCGAATGTTTCCAATTGATTAGAAAAATCAAATGGTAGACATGATGTAATGATAGAAAGAGTTTCCACTATTTAGAAAATATTTGAATGAGTCATTAGACCAAAACCCAAAAGGAATATGATAGTCACATCCTCGCCTATGAAGTAATGTACAACAGCAATTGATTTTAGTGTAAGTGGGAGATTGTTAGAGATGTGCCCAAAAGGCAATCACCTCAGGCACCTAATGTATACATTCTTAATGGCATTCCTTCATTAATTTGATGTTCATTTGATATATGAATAGATAGTGATCTTAAATCCATCAATGAAGTCCTTAATACATAACATAGCATGAAGGAAATCATGATGAGATCATGATAATGAGATTCCTATCATTATAATTATATTAGTATCTAAATTATCCCTAGTCATAGGATCAATAAGATGGGACATTGTTGATCCGGATAGACTAACACATGTTATACTTCTTAATTGGATCAAGCAATAGATCTCATAAGCTGTGAACATGAGATGTTCAGAATTAACATGTGGATGCTTACTAGGAGTAGTCATGTACATTGGATGACCTGCTATGAGACAATCATTTGGATTATCTATTCAAATGTTAATAATAGTCTCATTATAATAATGGTGCAAATATCCTTAAACTTGAGGTACTCAAGGATATCTTGGATACTAATTATGTGCTTTGACTCCATCCCTTGTTGCCTTATAGAGGTTGCTCATAGGGTGGTGATTGGGTGTAGCTTAAGGTATTCGAAGGTAATTAGGTAGCCAACAGGGGATTGTATACCCATAGCCTCTTATCGGGATTATTACTCGAGAATCTCTGGCCATAGTGGAAATGTCATGAAGATGGTCTTTAGTGACATGTTTAATTGAGTAATGAGTCCTAATGACAAGATCTAACATCACTCGGGCATGGTGTGAAGTAGTCAATCTAGCGGGAGCTGACATATAGTCCATGCTCTGAACCGAGTAGGGTATAGGATAGTGAAAGGACGTATTTCACGAATATTGTCTATAGAAAGGTTTGTAGTCAAGCCACCGACTCTCTAGTCAATTGGGGGTCATTATGTATTGCTAGATACCGCTCATGACTTGCTCAAATCAAATGTTAATTTGAGTGGCCAACATAACTGAGAACAAAATGGGTCATACTTTGAAGGTGTGAAGGAGGAATAAAATAGCCTTGGATAGGATCCAAAATTATGAGAAAATTATTTGAGATCAGATTGTGATAGGATCGCGAAAAAAATTCCAGAGAAAAAAATTGCTCGGGGGGTCATGAGCCCGCGAAGGGGTTGCCAACATGGGCTACTGGCAACCCATACACCCATCAACATGCACTTGATGCTTACAAATTTGGCCAATATGGCCATTTTGATGGTAAAAATGCCATTTAGCCCTACAACCCTATTTTGGTAATTTCACTCTATTTGGGCAACCCTATAGTGTTTAGGAAAAACCTATAAATTGGTTTTTTTCACTAGAAAAGAATCCTAGCCTCCAAGAAAATTAATTGTTAATTTTCTCTACACTTTTCTCATAGAATAATTAGCACAAAATAATTATTCAAGGTCATTCCCTTAGAGGTTTTCTTCTTTAATCTTTGTGTGGATTACCATAGGCTTGGTATGTTGTGGTTTACGACAATCCAACATGAAGAGAAGGTGGAAAAAATCAAGAATACAAAAGGTAAAATCTTCAAACCTTTTATTTCGGTTAATTAATTTTCATGAAACAAGTTGTATCATTTGGCTCGGGTTTTGATTTTTTTTTTATTTCTACTACGTTTAATGTATGAGATACATCCTCAAAACGTAACAACTGTAACTCTTCATGGCTGTAAAAGGGAACCTTTATGACCGTGAAAAGTGACTATATAAAGCTTTTTCCACGTTCTTATCACCATTTTTCATCATCTTTTCCATCCTCAAACCCTAAGCTCCTATCACACACCCTCAAGAACCCCAAGTGAGTGATTTGTCATGGTTTTTTAGTGAAATAGCAATAAACCAACAAAGAAAACAATATTAAAGCAAGATTTGGGGAGAACATCATCTTTTGTGGGAATTTTAAGGAGAGAAATTTGGTCCAAGAGAGCCCACAAGTTCTTTGCACGGTCAAGTGTTTCTTTTTCCATTAAGAAGTAAGAAAATCATCTCTTTGACATTTTTATGAAATTATGTAAGGGGATTGTGTTGTTTGATTGGAAACCCTTGGAGGGAGATGAAGAGAGTTTGGATAATGGGTGTATTTGTGTCACTTGAAGTTATTGGTAGTGTGTTACTATGATATGGAGTTGAAATCATGCATAATAACCATAGTTTGGGGAGTATGAGTTAGTTTTATGTTTTTTTTATATTACCATAGACATAGTATTTGATATATGGCATTGGTTATAATAGGGACATAATATTTGATATATGGCATTGGTTGTGATAGGGAAATAAGGACAAGAGAGAGGAGATTGACAAGAAGGGTAGATAGCCCCTTAGTTGAGTTTTTGTCAAGCTTCTAATAAAGGTTTGTACATAGATGCATTGTTATTTGCCTTTTAAATATGATAAATGCTTGTAAATAATGAAGTATGTACATGATAGGTGTTGACATGTTTATTTCCTGAGTAATGTGAAATTATATAATATGAAAGCGTGAAATGACATGATCAAATATTAGAAAGGTTAATTAGAGTGTTTGAGTATGTATAAATATGGTTATAAGCAAGAAAATGGCTAATGTGTTAAAATGGGCACAATGGATGTGTAAAGCTTGGTTGTAACCCATTTTGGGGGATGATTTGAGTTGTGATAACTTGTTTGTTTTGGTGTCCAATGACCATAGATGATGTCTACACATGTTTAGGAAGGGTTTAGAAGTAGAAATTTGGCAAAATTTGACCATAGGCACAATTTAGGACCAGCATCACAACCATGCTAAAATTGTCATGGCCATGAAGGTTGAATCCAGTAGCCTTCATCACTAGGCTTCACAGCCAGCCATATTTGTCATGGATGTGAAGACACTATTCACAGCAATAGTGATCTATGTTTAAATGATATTTTGGTGGGTCCGTTACATGCCGATATGCACAAATGCTAAAGTATGATGTAAAAAAATATGAAAACATGTTGATATGCATAAATGTAACATGTGAGCATGCATATAAAATATGGAAACATGATGGAAATATAAAAAGAATGAGATTGAAATAAACAGATACTTGGATATAAATGATCATTTCTCCACTTGAGGAATACTTTAGGGTAAATGATGCATCATGAAGGGGATAAGCGATACATATCGACGAAATGTATGAGTGAGGATCAGGTTGTTTAGCCTTAACTTGGGTGCTTTGGTGCTCTTGTTTCTGATACTCATATCCATTATACTCAGTCAGGTTTTTTGCAGTATTCTATTTTGAATAGGAATCTAAACCTAAGGTTTTAAGTCCCCATCTCTAATTTCGATTAGAAAACATATAAATAGACATTTTTAGGGTCTAAAACATAGCAGCCTCCATAAAGAAAATAAGAGTTATTTTTCTTCTTCTCTTAAGTTAATCTTCCATTGCTAGCACTTTGGATCATTAACACCTCATTTGCCTTCGAGGTTGTTTCTTTCATTCTTTTGTATGGACCACTATTAGAGACAATTTGACTTTCAGATTGTTGTGGTTTACTATAGCCCAATAAGAAGGGAAAGCTCAACACATTAAGATATCAAGAAATTAAAACAAGGAAATCAATCTTTATTTGATAGTTGGTAGGATCCGATTTTAATATTCATAGGTGATCCATTGGTTCAACAACTTGGATTCCTTCTATTAAAAACAAACATTAATAGGTATTATATCCAGCATAATAAAACCATCTAACAAATAGCTATAACCAAAGTAAACATCATGAAACAGTACATTCACACAACTATTTTCAAAAACAACTTTAAAGCTAAGATCTAAGAGAACAAGTATAGAAACTAGATTTCGCTAAACTTCATAAGCATAAAGCACGTCATGGAGATAAAGAGTATGGCCGCCCTGCATCACCAGCTTGCAAGTGCCAATCTAAGCACGTCCATGAAGTAGTATTTCCTATATAGATACTCCGACTCCCCTTGGGAATTCGATGAAACTCCACAAAGGCATATCGATCCCTCGCTATGTGGTTAATTGCGGTTGAGTCTACAGTCCAATAAGGAATGGTTTTAGCAATCATCAAGCAACTACTAACATATAAACTAGAGGAATGAATTTAGTCATACAATACCTTGGCCCAACACCTGTTTCTAAGCCCATTCCATCACTAGTAAAGTGACCTGGCTTCCCATAGTTGAAGCAATTCATGCTCTTGCCTTTCTTACAGCCGCTTCTTCTGTGCTTATGTTTCTTCCCACTAAAATTTGCTTTATTACCTCCCTTGCCTTGCTTGTTTCCCTTACCTTTCCATTTCTTTCGTCTAGAGCTCAAAGCTCCTTTTTCCATGGACTTAATCATATAGGCCTCTCCTGTAGGCTTATCAGCAAGAAGGCAATCCTCCTCCAGCTCAACATGACGGGCAACATCATCAAAATTCTTGATGTTGTCATTATGGGTAAGGTTAGCATGCATGTACTCCCAATCACTTAGAAGAGATCGAATCACAGCTTAGACATGTTGCTCATCAATTAACTCATGACCAGCAGCCTTCAGCTCGCTGATCATGTTAGACATCAAAGTAAGATGTTGTATCATTGTATGATTAGTATTCTTTTTATAAGCATCAGACTTAAGAGTCAACTAATGCAGCCTAGTAGTCAAAGTTCCATCAAATTGGACCTTAATAGCATCCAAACTACCAAAGCTAAGAGGTGTTTCTCAAAGCGCAACATCATATCATTTCTCATGCTGCTCAACATCAATATTCGAGCAACTCTATCCTTGTACTTGTAGGCTTGGTATGCCTCCATATTCCGTTGATGTTGACCAGTGCCTCCATGCTTAGGCTCAGCCATGGGTTGTGTGATCATTTCTAGCATATCTTTCTCTTCAAGGAAATACTAAATTTTCAATACCAAACATTATAACTCTTATCATTTAGCATGTTTCCTTAGTTTAAGCCAACAATAATGCTTTCTGTAATAGTCATTTCAACTATTTAGAAACAATGATCTTAATTAGCACAATTCATAATCTCAAAATTATTTCATATCACAAAGATTTGAATTAATCAATAATAACCTAACACATATAACAGAAACAAAAGTCTTGTCATACAATCCAATCAATTTCCGCTAACATAGTTTAGTTATTATTATTTAATTTAAACATGCATCAATCATTTCATTAGGTGAGATTAACTAATCATCCGACCTAATATTCCTATGTTGTAACTCTCATATTTGTTTAATAATATATATATATATATATTCATTCACAAACAGATATTTATAGTAAGTCATGAAACATTCTGAACATGCTTTAAAGATAATAAACACCAAACATGAACATAAAAGTCTAAACATATTTACAATAAAAACAAAAATAAATGTCCTAATAATGCTTCAAAGTCATTCATTATCTTTGTGGACTAGTGATTCCCTCTCAACAAATTCCCTCATAGTCAACGTCCTAGACATCTTACTCATCCATAGGTAAAACTATCAATTTTTGATACGACACAATTAAATGACATGATACAATATGGACTTTTTCACGATACGATATGAACACGCCTAACCTATTTATGACACGATTAGATACATTTAAAAATACTTACTAAATTTAATATGATACAAAACGATACGTTTAAATGATTATATGACACGAAACAATATGTTTAAACGATTATAGGACACAAAACAACATATTGAAATAACATGTATATACGTTTAAGTATATAAATTATAAACAGTTAAATGATTGCACGACACGTTTATACATGACACGACACGAATTGTCAGCTCTATCTATAGGTATCCGGTCACAAGCTTGCTACTAGCCAATGATCTAGACCTCTTACTCATCCATGAGTATCACTTGCGGACTTGCTAGATCACCTAATACCATCTCGTGTTTGGCACTCCAGCTCCTTAAATAATTCTCTAACAATATTGTTGTAATCCAAGTCGCTTATCATTTCTCTAAACATCTTTCTTTTTTCTTCCCATAAATTAGGCAAGGAGTCGAGAATAATCCACATTTGTTGTTGCATTGCCAACTCATATTCATTATGATACAACGCATGGAAGGTCCACAATTTTATCACATTGATGTGAACTTCCAATGAGTGATTCAGATCCTTTCTCTATGTAGTCACCTACTCCAAAGCGCAAAGCGTACAATCCCTCACTACATATAAGAATGATTGAGCATTAGATATTAAAAAAAACATGTAATATGTTTAATCAATTTCATATAACTTTTACATTTTATGTAATTTTAAATCAAAAAACACTTCAAAACATGCTTTAAAAATTCTAGAAAAATACTATTAAATAGAAAATTAAATTTTAAGCCTTTAAAAAAAATTTGGACCTAAACAGACCTCTCATGTGCCCCCACTTGCAGTCTAGAGATAGCCCATCTGCCTCACATATGGCCATGCTCCGCCAACCATGCACCCTCACACGCTAAACACACGCTAAATACACGCCACTTGTCCTGCCACATCATCAACTACGTCAGGACCACATGGACCAACCAAAGTAAGCCACATGTTTTGCAGTGACATATAAGCACACCATATGGAATGCCATGTCATCATTAAGACAGTGTGGCCAAATCAAATCATGCCACGTGTCAGTAGCTACCGTGTTATCTTGACACATGGCCAAACAAGCTAGCAGCCATATCAAACACACTTTACCATGTATGTCTGATCGAAGAGCGACATGTGGGCGATAACTGCTTTGTAACTGCCTCACTCTCCCTTGATGGTGCGTCAAGGCCATGCACTACCTTCTAGTGGCGGTTCTGACCCATTTTTCAATTTTTTATGCTTTTTGGGGTGTTTTGTTCGATTTTGACCATAAAAATTACAATTTGACACCATTTTAGCAGCTTTTGGTCATCAAACACATTAACCGAGAGTGATAGTGGACAGAAATTAGCAATTCTAGAATTTATAAACCATAATTACGATTAGAGTCTTTGAAAAATCATATAAATTCAACGAAGCATCCAAAAATTTTAGCAAAATACTTGTTGGAAAGCTTATGACGAGAGCTTTCCAACCAAACAAATTATGTGCCATGAAAAGAGAAAACATTTCTCAAAAAATTGACAAAATTCAGATTTCTATGTAATTTCATGCAAAATTGTTCAATTGATCAATCTAATTGTAATGCCACTAAATAGGGCTTATTTAAAATAAGTGTATAGCAATATACATAGAAACCACATGAAACGTATTATAAATAAAATTGAATAAATGACTAAATTAGTAATAAAAATAAATTAAATTGATTAATATATTTAAGTTAATTAGATTAAACCACATGATTAAATCGAATTTTAGTAAAGATTAGTGGGACTAAATATATGTAAAAATGTGAAAATAATAATAATAATAATAATAATAATAATAATAATAATAATAATAATAATAAAAAGAAAAAAAGAATTAAAAAAAAAATAACTCCACCGAACTTACCACTTGTTTTTTTGTCCTCTTCATTTTTTTAAAATTCTTTTTCTTTTTCTTTTCTTATTCTTTTTCTTTTTTTTTCTTTATTCCCTTCTCTTTTTTAAAAAAATTATTATTATTATTTTCATATTTTTACATGTAATTAGTTTTACTAATCTTTACTAAAATGTTGTGGTTTAATCTAATCAGATTAACTATATTTATCAATTTAATTTATTTTAATTACTAATTTAGTCATTTATTCAATTTTATTCCTAATATCTTTAATGTGGTTTCTATGTATGTCACTACATACTTATTCTAACTAAACCCTAATTAGTGGCATTGCACCAATTTTCAATTCAAGCACAAAAATACGATTTTAGACTTTGATACCAATGTAAATTAATAATATCTGCGGAAATTTACTTGTTGTAGCATGAAATCTTGCATTTTCAGTGCTCGGGCAAACCAGTCACTAGAATCCGGAATGAATTTCTACAGCACAAACACCTCGTACACTTGAATGAACTTGGGAATGGGAAAGATTAAAAAATGCAGAAGAAAAAACTGCTTTAGAGCACTTTTCACGAAGTTTTTTTTCTGTAACTTATTGTTGGAGAAGTTATTGTTTAACAAATAACTTCCTCTTTCTATACATTCCATATGTTTAGGTTTTGGGCTAGGTCATGCCCACACACTAGTACAAAAAATGGTCTTTTATGACTTTTTTTTTAGCTTAAATGCGTCTATTCATGAATAAACATGTAGGAATGAGACATATCTGATAAATGGATCTTATGCAACTGTTAAAAATAGGCGTATCTAATAAGGTCAGATAAGTCTGTTTTAACAGACTTATCTGACCTAATCAGATAAGTCTGGTTTGTATAAAAACAGACTTATCTGACTACATCTTATAAGTCTGTTTTATAGCATAACAGACTTATTTGGTTTTTTTTAATATTTATTAATTTTTTGCAATTGTCAGATATCTATAATTTCAACAAGCAGCACACAATATCAAACATCTAAATTAAACTTCAACTACTATAACTACATCTAAATTTAATTTATAATTAAAGTCATTATAGGCTTTCAAACGTGTAAATTACACTAAATTCATCAATCAAACATTCTAAATTCAATTGCTATAACTACAATTTCAAGCCTACAAGGCTAACAAATATTAATCAATATCAATTGAAATTAAAGTTTAATTTCACAAACAATGCTCATTGTGTATAAACATAATGGAATAATTAAATTTATAAAAAATTGTAATACAATGTTTCCAATCTTGAAACACTTAAAAAATTAAAATTTGAATTAAATTTATATGCACTCACTAGCAAAAAAGTCACACCATATCTCTTGAACTTCATCAATTTGTGCATCAATGAATGGTTTTTTCTTAAAAGTTGTCTACAAAAACAAATGAAACACAAAATAGAAAACATTAAAAGAATTATAATGTTGATATGAGTGTAAAATATAATAAATTGCATATAAGTGTTAGAAATAATATTACCGGGAGCAATTAAATATCAGTATTATGGTTAGTTGCTATATCATACATATATCTAAGTATAAAGTAATCACATTCAACACTTCCAGATTGCATCGGGCACTTACAAAAATACAGAAACAATAATTACAAATGTTGGTACGAGTATAAAGTGGAAGCTGAAATTCAAATGTAAATAATATATATAAAAATGATAAAATTTTTACGTTGATGAAATTCCAATATAAGGAATTCGAAGTGCCTCTTCTAGCAATATATCGATATAATCTATATACCCTGAAAAATAAGTTTATATATTGAAATATGCAATCAATATAAAACAAAATTTAGAACAAGATACGAGTGCAAGCATAATAACTTATATATTAATTAGTTGTTTAATAGGTAATTGTCTACTAGAGTTGTTGAGAGGGTCCATATAGTATACCTAACTCCGTGCACAGTTAATAACAATTAACATCCAGTATTGACTATATATATACAAAATAATATTAAATTAATAAAAATGTCACGTTAAAATATAATGCATATTTTAATATCAAGATTGATCTTACTTTTGAATATATGGCAGTAAAATAAAATTTTTATCTATCTGTGCCTGCAAAGCTTCTACCATATAATTTTGAACCGATTTCTTGTCATTTGTACATATCCTATTTAAATAACTTAGATAAAGAAAACCAATCGGTGCAGATAATTGGCTGCAGACTCTATAAAGGTACCTATATATATGAAGCAGAAAATTAACATAAGTTGAAACTACATTGCAATATAGCAGTTCAATATTTACTATTTTTAACTCTATATTACTATAATCACTTACAGCATAAAAATTTTAATAACCGAGATATCGAGCCATTACATGGAGAGGAGTGGAGAGATGTCTTCTCGGCCGATAAAAACTTCATTGTCCGTATTTTGTGGATAACAAAATAACCCTTGGGGAAGAGCAATTTGAAACATGTACCCCTCATTTAGGTCAGAAACAAATTCATGCAAGCTGAGCATGCGGCCAATCAAGTTTGATAAAATTTTTTATTCAACCAATGGCTTCGTAGTTGATTCTTTGGTAAAACCGCTACCATAATCAAATTGTGCTTTCTTTGAAAGTTAAATTATATTTATCTATCAATTAATAATATATTATTACATTGTACTATGAAGTAAGTAAAATAAATTGATAATACTATTTATTAAACAATTAGAGAGTGAAATATAGAAGAATTGAAGTATTAATGCATATCTCTCCATGGAGTGGCAGCTGCTATACATATGGATACCAGGTGAGGGACCCGCCTTTACCTCCACCTCAGGTACAATTTGAGAGGACTTGGTGGTAGACTCATATTGCATCATCACCATGGCTTTAAATTCAGCCATCTACTAAGCAAATTCAGCCCGTAGTTATGAACTTACTTGAGATGCTATGTTCTCTCTCAATACTACCATTTCTTCCTTTGAGAGTAGACTTTTTCTTCCTAATTTGTTTACCAAAAAACTGGATAAAGTGGCCCCACTGCCTACACCACGAACACACCCAGAATGTTCGGGCTTCCCAAGTGCACGAGTCAATATATCATCTTGCCCCTCTGGTATCCATACTCTTTGATTTACCTCCTCTCTTAATGACTCCTATTAAAAATAATAAATGATCAAATCCAATCTCAGCAAAATGAAAGTGTTTGATATTTAGATTTGCTTAACAATTTATACATACCATTTTTTGTGCCACCTCTCTCGTCTCTTCAACTGGAATCACATAATTTCCTTGATTTATTTTTTTTGTTCTTGCTCGTACCTAGTCAAAACTCTAATCATATGATGAGGTGGCATCAGAGTGCATAGAGGAGAAAGAAGCAACATGATCTTTAATGATCCATTCCTACCTTTTACCGGTATAGCCCTTTCGACCCTAATAATGAGGATGAATATCCTTCTCTTTTTTAGCTTTTGCTGCGACTCATTTTTGCTATTAAGATACACATAAAATATAAAGACATCAGTATCATCAAATTGCATAAGACATAATAAAATGCGCTAATATGAATAAAACAATCAAATGAGATTAAATAAATTGTACATTTAATAATTTGTAATCATTATTAATTACTAATTTGTATAAAATACTATAACATGTGCTTGAAAACAATTTGTACCTCAAATGATTTATCTTCATGTGTTTTTTTGAATTCCTCCCAGTTCTCAATAGTTAAATAGTCATATTTTCCTAATGGGGATAACTGTTGGAAATTATCAACCATCATTATGTATTTTCTGGTGAAGCAGTGTTTGAAATCTTTCCACCGCCTTCCTACATTTTTCAATACTTTCTTCTTCGCATCCAAAGTATCTTATACAGTAAAGGCCTCCTGCAAATAAATATGGTCAACATATTAGTATTATTTATATTTAAAGTCCTTATTTTTCTTATTTACATAGTATGTAATAGATATAATGCTTAAACATAATGTGTTTTCATTTAAATTTTACCTTGATATCCTCACATATCATATTTTTAAGGCCTTTATCAACTTTGCTCCATATTGGCATCTTGATCTTGACTTTTGAACATGCCACAAGTCCAAGATAAGATTTGTATGCATATGTATTTAGTTCAAGAGGGTTTCCATATCCATCCAACTCTATTGTCAACTTTCCTTCTCTTTTGTTAAGTAATTTTTTACGTTTTGCACCTCTTCTTTCCTTCTTCTTGCTTGTGTCATAGTCGTCATCTACTGAAGACATAATTATCTGCATAAAAAGTATAACAAAAAAACATGTTATTTTAATACAATTAAAATGCAATTAATTTGAATCAATTAACTCATAAATTTCATTTAAAAGCAATTAATTTCATAATCATCAATACCCAATTCATTCGGTTTATTTGCATCAATTAGCTTATCAATTTCATTTAAAAATAATTTATTTGATAATTCTCAGTACACACTCCATTCAATTTATCAAATCAATTAACTTATCAATTTCATTTAAAAACAATTCATTTGATAATCATTAGTACAGACTCAATTCATTTTTTTTTTGCATCAATTAACTCATCAATTTTATTTAAAAACAATTGATTTTTTCCAAATCATCATCAATTATGTACCATAGCCAAATTTGAATCAATTATTTTGGATTTTCTATCCATAAGCCTTCAGTATGATCAACATGCATATAATTTGTATCTAAAATATCATTACCAATTGGCATAGGTAGCCCAATAAAAAAAGGAGGAGTCTCATCAAATTGATCATACTCTTCTTCGTCTACTACATTATTAATACCAACAATGTATCTTTTACCTTGAAGAACAATTGACCAATTGCTATCACTCAGGTCGACAATATAAAATACTTGTTTGGCTTTTGAAGCAAGTATGAAAGGAGGATCATCTTGATAACCCAACCGATTAAAATCGACCAACGTGAAACCTTACTCATCCACTTGAACACCCCGTCGGTTTTCAACATGAAATCTATGTACGTAGGCGGCCCAAACCCAGAATTCAAAAATTAGATTGCTACATAAGAATATTACTAGTGCCTATATTAATTATAAATAAATACATAATTTTATTAAATAAATCAGTTATATATATATATATATTAAAATTTAAATATTATATTATACTTTTGTATCAAAATGATTGTATTATATTAAATTTATATACTAATCTAAATCATATTAATAAATTATATATATATGTGGTCACTACAGATCCAGGGCGGGGATCGATCCTTATGGAACAAAGAGTATTGTTCCTATTTCTATCCATCTTACTCAATCGGAAAGGAATTCCTCCATTCCTATCTCCATAGAAAAGTGAATCGGAAAATTTTAATTCCTTTCATGGCAAATCTCCATGGATATTGGGAATTCTCCACCTCGCCAACCCTTCACTTCTCATCTATTTGGTGTTTGGTGGTCGAAAAAGCCTAAAGAGTGGAAAATACAATTAGAAGAATGAGACGCTTTCTTAGTAAATGGAAATGGGCGGCAATGAAAATGAAGAACACGTTTATGACTCAATTTCAGTTTATTGTATGAAAGCCAAGTGTCATAAATACAATACATTATTAACTTAAAAATTTTGTCCTAAATTAATTAATCCAATTCAATTTTAATCCTTTTTAAATTTCACTTTTAGTCCTTTTACTTTTCCCTTTTTAAATTAAATCGCACCCTAATTTTAAGTTTCAAATTTCAAGTCAAAATTAATTAATTTTCACAATTAAATGCACCAATATTCATGTTATAATTTATTCTATATATTGATGTTTTCAATTTCGCGATTCATGCACCGGAGCAAAAATTGTCTTTTTCATTATTCCTACAATACCGTGCTCTGAATTGTAGTATCCATTAAGTCCCAATTTTCCCTGTTTGCGGCTCGCTAACAGAGCGAAATTCAATTCTTTTTTTATTTTCGTGCAAAAATTCAACGTCATATATTTGCAACTAATTATTTTCTTGCATATGATCCGAATTTAAACTCTGTTTCATTACCTCCGCATTAGTCGAGAGTGTGTTCGATTTCCTATAGATCTAGCTCATTCAGTTGGAAAATGCTCGTGTATATCGCATCAAAACTGGCGAACGTGACAATAATAACATTCCTACTATGAATATGATGAATTAGCAATTTGTCAATTATTTATATGAACGGACATGGCATAAACATTATGCTACGATAGGTGGCAGGTGAGTATTTATTATTTTTTTTTTTTTTTTTTTGAAGAATAAGAAGAAGAAAGAGAAGAAGAATTTAATATGATGGTTATTATTATTATTATTATTATTATTATTATTATTATTATATGGAAAGTTTAAGTGTATTTAAGTAAATCCGCATGAAAAGAAAGACTAGAGCCAATAACAAATTTTGAGGCAAACTCAACTTAACACATTATTTGTAAACTGATAAAATCGCTTTATGATGCTTTATGATATATATGTATATTTATTTATATTAATAAATAAAAGAATAAATAAATTAAATATATATAATTATATGATTGGATTAATTTATTTAGGAGCTAAGAAAAGAACATGATACGTTTAATGGTCAAAGAAGAGGTTATTTATTTTGGCAAATAGTCAAATGAGGCAAAAGAAAGAAAACGTCAGCAAATAGAAGAGAGTATGATAGTTGAAGGATCACAAGTTTTCTCTTGAAAAAAAAAGAAAAAAAATCACGGTGGTCAAAATAAAAATATGAAATCATGATTCATGACTATTTCACCAAAATGGATAATAACAAATCCTGAAAAACGAATACGAAAGTGATACATATGAGTACTCATTGTTCAACATTTTTCGGTCTGCTACTCTGCTTGTACCTTATCCATAACTACCACTAATCTTTCTTTTCTTTCTCTTTCTTCATTCCACATTTTTCACATACATATACTGCCTCATTTTTATACCCCTGTGGAGTTGTCTACGCACTGTGAATTCTATATTTATTATAATAGTACGTCCTAACAAATTTAATTAATCCTGAATTAATTTCTTTATTAATTATTGCACATATTTGTCTAGTAATTTTGGACTCTAGTTCAAATTTTCAATCAAATTGTGTAGAGATCATTATCTAATAATCTTTCTGTTAACTAAAACTAATTAATGAATAAGACACGGCGGAATTGACCTTGTTAACTTATTTAATGTTATCTATTAAAAAAAATTTAACCCAATTAATTAATTAATTATATATATATATATCACCTTATTTGTAGCCTACTATTCAACTTTTTTTTATATGGTATCCAAAGCGTGCCGAGTAAAACTGTGAAAGTGGCAAAACACTCTTTTAAGTTTCTATTTGGTTTGCTAATTATTTAGGTCATATGATTAGTATTAATTCTATGTCTAGGTAAGTCATATGATTAATTAAATTAACCTTTATTTGGTATAAATATTGTAATACAAGTGTTAACTAATCCAAATCAGTAATCCTATGTTTGGTATGAATGAATAAGTAATGGGATAAATTAGTAAAACAAATAAAATACTTAAATACCCTTTATTCTACATTTAAAAATTATTGTTCAATCCCATGTACCAAATTGAATTCATATTTTCTTATTTATCATTCTCAACACATGTATTTTTAATTTTCTCTACACTAATTTTAGGTTTGGGTTTCAATCATTATTTTTACTTTAAATTTTTTTTTTGTAATTTTATTATTTATGTTGCATATTATTACATTTTTTTCAAGTTGATTGAAAGCAAATGAGATTGACTGTAAATTCTCCTTCGCACAATTCAACTTATCTCAAAAATTGGTTGGTTTTGGGATTTTTTTAGTATTTTATTATGCCTTTTTTGGTGATATATGAGAATTTTTTTCTTTAGCATTTGATGAATTCGAATTGGTTCATTGTCTTGGAAATTGTTGAAGAAGTTATAGATCGGAGTGTCTGTAATGTTTTTATAATTCTGAACTAGTGAGGATAGATAGTGTTGGATTTTTATATTTTTGGTTTTGAAATAGAAGCAGAAATCACAATTGCTATTAAAAAATTAAATTAAAAATAACATTAGAAGTATGAAATTAAAGACCTCGTTCACTCCTATTCTCATTTTTAATTTTTAATTTTGCAGGTAAATAAATGAAAAGTGAATTTAGTTAAGGCTGATTTGGAGTTTTTGATTTTGTAAATGTAGGGATTAGTAATATAGGATTAGTGAAGACATGGAGGATGAGAGTTTTAACTAGGCCTGATTCTCTGGGTTAACTAAGTCCATGGAATTAATAAGCCATATTTCATTTTTTAAACCAAATATTGGATTAATAAATAATCCTATGGCTTAGTTAAGCAACCCCATGTACCCAATGAGCTATAAGTGTCCATTTGGTTCACTGATTACTCAAACAATAAGATGTATAATGGTATAATGAGAATTTTAAAACTTGGGAAGGATCTTTTAATTAATAAATAAAATAGATGTATAATGGTAGTCAGTTTTAAAAAAGTGTCATCCTGTGTAATTTTTTCATTAAAGAAGCCATGATTATTTCACCCAAAAAAAAAAAGCCATGATTAATTGATCTCTTTTCAACCAACTAAAGCCCATCATACATGGAAAAAGCTTTTGTTCAAACACAAATATGAACAAATTAATATGATTAAAGTGATCCCGAAAAAAAAATCACATATTTAAGTACAAATTGATATATGTATAACTGGACCCCCCCCTTTTTCTGGATCCATCTCACATCAATAATCTCACATCAGTAACTCGACCCTACGGCTTATAGATAATTTTAGACAAGTTTCCTTAGAACTAGTTGATTATGATAACTAGCAGTCAGAAGAGCTGCTTGGCAGAATTAGTTTATGAAAACCCAATATATAGTAGATAGTAAAAGGAATTTCTCTAAATTAAATCATGTAAAAGCATATTCCAATAGCTACTTAATTAGTAGAGGTTAAATCTATTTAATTAGGGCATAGGAACTAATGAATTAAGGATATTTTATGACACTAATCACCTAACTATGCATAACACATGATATTTATCAACTTCAAACACTAGTCTCCAATTAAAGTACTGCAGATTATATAGAAAAAGAAAATGTCTGTCTAAATATAGATAAACCACACACAGGCTTTATAAGGTTTCGTTATATTTCTAAACCAATTTTCCTCCTTTTTTTTTTCTCTTTTATTAATCTCTCATGTTTAAGCCTCTTTGATTTTCTGAATAAAAGAATTTTGTTTTTTAAAAAAAAAAAAAAACAGTCATTTCCTTTGAAGATACCGTTAATCAATTAGGGTTTTCCTTTCCTCATGCCATCAGCTAGTACGAACCATGACGTTTCACTATTATATATTTATATTCTTCACTTTATCATAATTAAAAAAAAAATGTAGCAAAAGCACTTAAATGTTCACGTAAAATAAAATTATATACACAATGATATATTGAGTTGTGAATCAAAATAAGAGGAGAAGAGACTTCATGAGTAATTTACCGATACTATATAATTAATAACGCTTAACAATTTAATGCCTAAATGGCAAGTTAACTTGGCAAATATTAAATATTTGAAATAAGATAGCTAAGCTAGTTAACTAGGACATTCTCTGTACAAGTAGAAGCATGGAAAATGAAAGTAGCAATCAGAAGTCAGAGCCAAAGAGCACCAGCGTCCTTGAGAAGAGGAACCAAAGTACCATTAATATGGCATGCCATGAGGGTCTCGATGCCACCAAGAAACCTGCCACCAACGAAGATGGCAGGCACATGTTGCTGGTGGTGGCCTTGAGAAGAAAGATGGAAAAGGACGGCCTGTATATCGGGGCCAGCTGAGTGGTGATCCACCTCGATGATGGTGGGTCCAACGCCAAGGCCGAAGAGAAGGCGCTTGGCCACAGTGCACATGCAGCAGCTGCTCACACTGAACAACACCACTGCGTTGCTCGAAGCCAGATGCCTCACCATTTCATACGGGTTCGACGCTTGATGCTCGCTGCTGTTCATCCCCACGCTGCAGCTTGCCACTGATTTCTTCGCTACCTGCATCTTGATTTCTAATTTGTTCTATTTTCTTTTGAAGAAAAAGAAAAAACTCAAGGAGAAGAAGCGAAAGCAATTAATTAAGAAATTGTGGTCAAAGAGGATGGAGACACGGAGAAAATGATGATTTTGAGAGACCTTTGAAGCAGAGAAATAACAGAAAACATATAAGCACACAGACCAGTGTTCTTTATCGTATTGACTTATATATAAAGAAACAAGACACGTATAATAAAATATTTATAAGAGAATAAAACAAATCTTGCATCAAAAAAACCTGATAAGAATTCACCCAAAAAAAAAAAAAAACCCTGATGAGAGGATGAGACAAAGACCCAAGAGGGCTTGATCAGATGCTCTGTGGTTCAGTAGTATGATTATAATTTCAATGCAATTGTACGGATGAAAGACTATACTAAATCATCCAGGCTTTGGCTTTTGGCTTTCTAAGCATGCTCTTTGTTTGTCGTGTTCGCAGAAAATTAATATGAGAAGCCAAAACTTTATTCTTTAACCCTCCCTCCTTCCCTCTATATTTGAGCTTTGCTTATTATACCCAGCAGGGGCTGAGAGGGTTGGGGGTGGGACCCATAAGTAACCAAAAAAGAAAAAAAACTGAAAAATAAAAAAAAAAATAAAATCGTAACAGAAAAGGATTTGAGAGGTCACGCCAATGGAGAAAACCCAATGGACTTTTGAATTTGTTTTGTTTTAGAAACGCGTGAGTCTCTTTATGTACGGGAATTTTCAGATGTCATTTGTTGATTAAAGAGGCTTTGAATTAATGATGCATGGTTAATTTGTTGAGTGATATTAGTGTTAATGGATTGATTTAAGGGAAATAATTTGGAAATATATGAGAACAAAAAGGGGAGACCGACAGGCCGACAAGGAATGACTGAAACGCCGTCGTTTGAAGGTCAGAGTCAGAGTCAGTAGCTTTCGTTGCTCCTGCTGCTGCTATGTCCTTCTACGCTGCCACAATCTGGGAAAGTGACGCCGTCAGATCTTGTTTTTAACTTTTAACCTCACAATCTTTCTTTTGCTCCCTTTCTTCTTCTTTTTGAACTGAGTCTCTCTTCCTTTCATCCTTTGCCCTATTTTATTTTATTACTTGTATATATTTGGGTCAAACATACCTCATTTCCTAAAATATGCTTGTTTTTTTTGCTTTTGTCGATCCTTAGAATAAACTTTCAGCCCAGCAATCAAGGGAGTTTATGGTTTCGTCAGTTTAGAATAATAATTTATAATCAAACTAATAAAATGGATTTTTAAATTAATCATCTTTTAACTAAACTAAATATTATTAAAAATAGGGTAATTTATAAAAAAAAATTTCTGAACTTTTTATTTTATTATAATTATATCTAATTTTTAAAAATTTTAATTTTAATTATATGTACTTTAAATTCTGAAATAAATCTTAGTTTGGATGGATTGGATCTTACTCTAAGCTGATGTGACAATGACCTAGAAAAACATAAAAAATAACATAGCATACACAGTGAATCTGATTGGAAAAAATTGTCACATACATAAAAACAGTAGTGTTTTGCCTAATCTAAAATCCAATTTGAAATTATTCATGCTTGAAGCAATTGATTTTGGATGTGTTTCTCTAACTATCTTAAATTACAGCTATTTAGTATTGACAATAAATTCGCAAAGTCTTCAAATAAAAAATTCAACTTGAATTTTTGACTGTAAAAAACTTTTTGGAGTGATGTAGAATTCACCTGAGATAAGATTTGTTACAAAATTTAAAGTACATATAATTAAATTTAAATTTTAAAAAAATTTGATATAATTGTAATAAAATATATAGTTTATTATTATTTTTTTGTTAATTTACCCTTAAAAATATTCAAACCATTGTATTTAGATTCGGTTTGATTTGATCGGTTTAACAAATAAATGAATAAGCAAAATAAAACAAATTTAAATATCATAAACATTCAAAAACATTAGCTTAAAATATAATATGAAGTCAACAATATACAAATTGATAAATTATTTTTTCAAAATTATTTCTCTTTTTGTTAATGTGTTCAAAAGTAGAAAATTTTAAGTAATTAGAACGAATAATAGAATTAATAGATACAAATAAAAAGACATTTAAAAAATAAATAGTTAATACTCACTTTTATTTATATAGAAAATAGATGTTGCAAATAAAATTTTTTAGTAAACTACTATTAAAAAGAAGACTACTCATGAAAATATATTAAGGTTAAAAATTAATTTGTTTATCTATAAAGAATTAAAAAAGTATGTATGGTAATTAAGAAGTTTAATTTTAGGAAACTGAAAAATTGTTAATATTAATATATTATGTATATATATTTTTTAAAAAATATATTATAGTATTAGTTTGATTCAGTTTTAATGGATTTATATTTTATTAATCCAAAATCAAACCAAAAAATCAGTCTATAAAAATTTTAAAATCATAATCATTCAAATAACCATCCAAACCATTATTTTCAATTTGGATTGAACTAGAACATTCGATTTGGTCGGTTTAGTTAATTTTTATGCAGTCCTACCAGCAATGGTTTTCTTAGAAAAGGAAAGAAAAATAATAAATGTATAACTTAAGCGGTTCAATTTTAAATATGGTT
Source organism: Balakata baccata (assembly GCA_949630135.1). NCBI lineage: Eukaryota > Viridiplantae > Streptophyta > Magnoliopsida > Malpighiales > Euphorbiaceae > Balakata > Balakata baccata. Next base: position 32,203 of record CATIWF010137563.1, read on the forward strand.
TGTGGATTAACTTTTAAAAAGAAATAAAATAAATTGGGTTCTTAGCCAAGTAACACAAGCTAATAATTAGAGGGTGAATTCAAATTTCAAAACCACTTAATTCTTGGAAATAAATTTTCAATAATTAAGAGTTAGATTGAGTGATCTAGATTCATTTATCTAATTTGTAATTCTGAATTAGACTCATATGCATCATCATTCAGCACTTAATTTTTATATGCATAAATGGTTCACATATATGGCAGTGAAGATGCACATTAACATCACTATCCAACAATATTCAATTAAATAAAACAAACATTGTGCTTAATTGGTTTAAGATGACCTCAATTTTCTCTAGGATGGAACCCTATAGCTAAAAATAACTGAAAGCAACCTAAATATTGAGTTATAATGAATGCGAAAAATTTTAAACATGTTATAAACATAATTATAAGTAATTAAGAAATAGATATCAAAGTAAGAAGACAAAGGAAGAAAAATAAAATAAAATTAGAAGAATATCTTCACATGTAAATTATTTATTCTCCAAACCTCTATTTATAAGTATACAAGTAGACATTTAAGATATAAGAGTTACAAGTTTAATTGTGTGAATAAATCACAATAAAAGTTGACTATTAATCTATATGGGAGGTTATAGAATTAGGGAGTTATGGACATCCAAAATTCAAACTTCAAAATAATATTTCATAACACTCCCCCTTTTATATCCATTAATAAGAATATGTCTCATTAAAACTTTATCAGGAAAAAACCCTATGGAAAAAAAAAACCTAGTGAAGGAAAAAAAATACATTTCTTATATAATATGCATATAAAGTTATCTTGTTAAAAATTTTGTTAGGAAAATCCAATGGGACAAAACCTTAGTCAAGGAAAAGAGTACAACGTGTATTTTCTCCCCCTCATAAAAACATCACTTCAAGTCTTTAAATCGATGCATTTCAATGCCTATTACTAACCTTTCAAATGTTACACTAGACAATGCTTTTGTAAATAAATTTATCAAATTATTACTTGATCGAATTTGTTGAACATCGATTTGTCCACTTTTGTCAAGATCAATTGTGAATAAGAACTTTAGAAGAAATATGTTTTATCCGATCTCCTTTAATGTAACCTTATTTTAATTGTATTATACATGCTACATTGTCTTTATATAACAATGTAGGAGTTCTTTTGCTGACAGATAAACTGATTGTTTCTCGAATGTATTGCATCATTTGCGTCAACCATACATATTCTTGGCTTGCTTCATGAATTGCAATTGATTCAGCATGATTTGAAGATGTGGTAGTTAAAGTTTGTTTTGTTAATCGCCATGAAATAACAGTTTTACCGCTCATAAAAATATAACATGTTTAGGATTGAGCTTTATATGGGTCAGATAAAAATCTTGCATCAACATAACCAATTAGATCCAATGCAGATTTATTTGAATAAAATAATCTCAAATCAATTGTTCCTCTAAGATAACGAAAGACATATTTAATTTCATTCTAATATTTTTGTATTGGAGAAAAACTATATCTTGCCAATAAATTTATCAAAAATGTTATATCAGGTCGTGTAATATTAACAAGATATAGTAATGCACCGATTGCACTAAGATATGGTACATCAAAATTAAGAATTCTTTTCCATCATCTCAAGGTCGAAAAAGATCATTTTTCACATCAGTCGGCCTCACAACCATTAGTGTACTCAATGAATGTGCTTTATCCATATAAAATCTTTTAAGGACCTTTTCTATGTAAGTTGATTAATGTACTAAGATACCATCAGCTAAATGTTCAATTTGTAAACCAAGACAAAATTTTGTTTTTCCAAAATTTTCATTTCAAACTCATGTTTCAAATAATCAACTTCCCTTGCAATCTTTTCAGGAGTTCCAATAATATTTAAATCATCAACATATATAACAACAATAGCAAATCCATTTTCTAAATTCTTTTTGAAGACACATGGGCAGATAGAATTATTTTTATATCTTTCTTTCAATAAGTATTTACTCAGATGATTGTACCACATATGTCTTGATTGTTTTAGACTATATAATGATTTTTGTAACTTGATAGAATAAACATCCCGTGATTTTGTGTTTTGTAATTCAAACATTTTAAATTCTTCAGGAATTTTCATATAGATATTACTATCAAGATTACCATATAAATAGGTCGTAACAACATCCATAAGACGCATATAAGTCTTTCATGTGCTACAAGATTTATAAGGTATCGAAAAGTTGTTGCATCTACCACAGGAGAATATGTTATTTATAATCAATATTAAGCTGTTGTGAAAATCCTTGTATTACAAGTCTTATTTTATATCTTACAACTTCATTATTTTCATTTCGTTTTCACACAAATACCCATTTATATCCAATAGGTTTTACACCTTCAAGTGCTTTAACTATTGGCCTGAAAATTTCACGTTTATTAAGTGAATTTAATTCAGCTTGTTTATGTCCTTCCATTTCGACCAATCACTCCTATTTTGACATTATTCAATTGTTTTTAGCTCTAGATCCCCATTTTCCTCCATAATATCAAGTGCTACATTATAAGCAAATATGTTGTTGACTACTATTTTCTCTCGATTTCATCTTTTTCCTATAACGAAATAACTTATTGAGATCTTTTCATTATTATCATTTTCAAGTACCTAAATATCTTCTTGAGATTTATTTGTTATTGTGTCATTAGACTTTTCAGGAGTTTCTGCCTTTTCAATTAGGTCATCTTGTTGACTAGCTCCTTTCTTTTTTCTAGGAATTTTGTCTTTGCAATCAATTAGTCTACCATGCTTCAGGCATGCTTTAGACTCATTAATTGTAGCAAGTTGTCATACGGGACATCAATTCGAGCAAGAGTATTTGCAGTTAGTATATGTGATTTAGTCACTCTTTTAAGGTCAGTAAATGCATCAGGCAATTGATTTGCCAAATTTCAAAATTTATAAATGTATTATTCTTTATATTTCTTGCTCACATTGATCAGTATAAGGATCTAGATGTATTAAAGATGATGCATTCCACATAATTTCATGATCTAGCTACTTTGTTTCTCCCCCTAATATTGAGAAAATCATGTCATTAAAATGACAATATACATACCGTGCTCTAAATAAATTACCAGTCAACGGTTCAAAATACTTAATGATAAAAGAAGATTCATATCCAACATATATTCCCAACCTTTTTTGAGGTCCCATTTTAGTGCGTTGTGGTAGAGCAATAAGAACATAAACCGCATATCCAAAAATTCTTAAATGAGAATTCTCAAACGAGAAATATTTGACTTCTGACCATAAGCCAACTGTAATGGGAAGGACTTATGATATGATGTTGGCCTAATGTGTATTAGTGCTGCTGTATGCAAAATAGTATGTCCCCAAATTAAGATAGGGAGTTTTATTCTTATGAGTAATGATCTTACTATTAATTGGAGGCGTTTAATAAATGATTCTGCAATACCATTTTGTGTATAAACATAGACAACTGGTCTTTCAACAGTTATCCCAACTGACATACAATAATCAATAAAAGCTTGGAATGTAAATTTACCTGCACTATCGAACCGTATAAACTTGATTGAATAATCTGAAAATTATGCACATAATTTAATTATTTGTGCAAGTAATCTTACAAATACCAGGTTGTAAGTTGATAATAAGCACACATGTAACCATCATATAGATGCATCTATCATTACCATAAAATATTTAAATGGTCCACATGGTAGATTAATGGGTCCACGTATATCGCCTTGAATTCTTTCAAAAAATGCAAGAGATTTTAATTCGACTTTTGCTAATTAAGGTTGAATAATCAATTTACCTTGTCAACACAGGCTGCGAGTTGATAATAAGCACACATGTGACCATCGTAAAGATGCATCTATCATTGCCATAAAATATTTAAATGGTTCACATGGTGAATTAATGGGTCAACATATATCACCTAGAATTCCTTCCAAAAATGCAAAAGATTCTAATTTGACTTTTGCTAATTAAGGTTGAATAATCAATTTGCCTTCTCATTGTTCTTGAAATTTCTTGATAAGCGAGGAAAATCCATATTCTTAACAAAAATAAATAAATTGCAATAAATAATTATAAAATAATATAATATACTACTTGATCACACAAATTTAAACAGATAATAACTTTAAAATAATATAATCAAATAAATTAAAATATTGTATTTAAGCACAAATAAATAAAAATTTTATTATAAACTTTCTTTCATCATATGGAAGTTTTATTTTTTTTATTTTATTTCGGGCATTTTCATAGATCAATCATTTCATTATCTTATTTTAAAAAAATAAGCAATATATAAGTGTGTCTTGCCCAATTAATAAAAAATAAGTCATCATCTTGGTATGTATAATTTTTTTAATACATACTTTATTTTCTCTTTCAGAGAGTTTTGATATAAATCAACTAAATTTTGATGTACTTTCGGTACATATTCAATTAATAAAATATTTAAATTATTTCAAATATTTTGGTTGTACTTCAGGTACATATTCAATTTAAAAATATTCAAATTGTTCTAAGGAACAAGATAACCTTTTATTGTGAGATAATCATATTTTAATCCCTCATTAAGATGATGACGAAGGAAAATCTAGGCATTAGCCTTATCTAGATTAAATTCTTGAATTCTTTTTTTATTAGTATTACCAAGACCATTCGCATCTAGATAAACTTTATTATCCAATTTTCATGATAAATATGATTTATTTTTACTAATATCATAAATCATAAACTCTTGCAAACTTTGTAATTAACATTATGACAAAACAAATAATCAAATATTAATTAAATAAAAAAATACATATATATATATATATTAAATTATCATAACTATAACATAATATGTATATATTGTAACATATGCATATCAATTAATAAAAATCATGTTTTTGACCATCACTAAAACCATTCAACATGAAAAATTAAAAAATAAATGTAAATAATAATAATAATCCCAACACAATAAATAATAATATAATAGGATGATTGAAAAATTTTCAAATATTAAAATAATGTCAAATGTTTCATTATCTTGTTAACTAATAAAAATGACATAGAATATATGACAACATATAAGTATATGACCTAAAAAATGATGCAATATACATAAATATTAATAGATGAATAACATAAGATATGATATAAAACATGTGAAATATATAAATTGTATAAAAACAAAAGAGAAGTTAAATTCATTATGATCATATATACAACATAATGCAAGATGAAGATAAATATGAGACATAAACACACAAATAAAAATAGAAAATTTATGACATAAAACTTTATCATGATCATACATATAAAACTTTATTAGGATTATAGCCATAAAACATAATAAAATTTGAAAATAAATAAGAAACCATTTTTATAAGCAATGATTTATCAAATTTATTTACTATTATCAATTGTATTAGATAAAAATTATGAACAAAACATATCTTATTACCTTGTGAAGAAAAATCGTGTTGATAATGTGTTATAAATATAAATATAAGTAACTAAGAAATTGAGAATAAAGTAAGAAGACAAATGAAGAAGAGAATATGGAATTAGAAGAATATCTTCACATGTAAATTATTTATTCTTCAAATCTCTATTTATAAGTTTATAAGTAGGCATTTAAGAACCATGAGTTACAAGGTTAATCGTGTAAATAAATCACAATAAATTTGACTATTAATCTATATGAAAAGTTATAGAATTAGAGAGTTATGGATATCCAAAATTCAAACTTCAAAATGATATTTCATAACAAAACATAATATTTACATCTTTTTCAAGCCTATTATATATGTATATATATATTCTTTAGACTTAAATGGAGTTACATAATGTATAAAGGAAAGAGTGGTAAACAACAACAATACATTAAGTACAGCCCAACCTTCCATGCCAATATTTAAAGGAGACATATATGAGTTTTGGAGCATCAAAATGAAAAAAACTATTCTAATCGTTAGAGCCGTGGGACTTGGTGGAAAATGGGTGCAATGATCAAGACGAGGAGAACAGATTAAGAGAAAATATATAAGAAGAAAGATTTGAAGGCCTTGTTCTTCATTCAATAAATTGTCCATGACTCAATTTTCTCAAAAATTGCAACAGCCACACAACAGCAAAGTGGCTTGAATAACTTTACAATTGGCATTTCATGGCTCATCCAAGTGGTTGCAGACACTAAATCTCGAGTTTCAAAATCTGCACATGAAGAATGACAAATCGGTGCAGGATTTTTCAACAAAAATAGAAGACACGGTCAAACAAATGCAATCTTATGGAGAAGAGGTCTCATAGAGGACTGATGCTTTTTTTTAAGCAATAAATAATTTTATTAAATATGAAGGAAAAACCACCTCAATCAGATATTAGGGTGATGAAAAAATTCCTCCCTAGAATTAAACAGCTAGAGCAAGATAAAACCTTGCTTCAAGTGAAAGGAGAACACAGCCAAGAAGAACAACTACTAAGAAGAACACAACCTTTGAAACCTACAAAAAGACCAACACTGAAAACTAAATGAGGACATTACAAGAGTGGGCAAAACATATGAAAGTGAGCTAAGTAAATTAAGCTGAGGCACGTCTGATACACTTCCTCTCAGAGCATGGGTCCATAAAGACGTCCAGTACCATTTCCCATTTATTTTGCTCCCAATAACTTGAAGCGAAAGATGTTTCTGAAGAGGTTAGAGAAACTATCAAGACTAGAATAATAAATTCAGATCTCTATATGAAAAGGATAACTCCAAAACCTCTTGAATACCAGACAAGAAAATTCACCAAAAGGATAGAGATAAAAGCGGGCATAAAATAAACTGTGTTTATTGTTAAGACTCTCGCCAACGCTGGGAATCTTGCTCTAAAATGTTAGACAAAGCATTTGCAACCTCTTTATCATCAGCATTAAAAGAAAATCCAAGTTGCTTATCCATCTCCAAAGTTTTTATTGCCTCAGAAGAAGGAGAGTTGAGAGGATTGGCACAAAGCTTCTGGTTGCTATGAATAATATCACTATCGGCAGCTTTCCAAGTAGAAGTCGAGGAGGACAATGATAGTGGTTTTTTCCTATGTTTGAAGACCATTTCGTCCCCTTCACGGGTGAGCAGCTTGGAGCTAGCTAACAATTCTTCAAAAGTTTTATAGCACCTTCTAACCTGGGGGCCGTTTCACAAAATGAGAAGTTGGATGTGGGCCAACAGACACGTTGATCAGAGAATTTGCTCGTGGGCTTGCGGAGTATAATTTCCCATAACAATCAGACCTGCATGTTTTTGCTAAAGAAACAGGACCCTCATTATTGGACACATCTGTTATCAGTGGTATGTATACCCTAGTACATTCACAACTTTTTATATATTAATTATTATACTACAATGGATACATGTATATTTCACATTCATAATAAATAAATATTCAAGTTGTTGATTATATTATGAATGCAGTAGTTAATAATACTATGAAATATACGGCCCTTTAATTATCTACAGAAAATTTATTATCAATGTGTTGATAATAATGAGTTAAATATCTCTAGTAAAAAATAATTTTAAAAATATTCATAACCGGTATAGGACAATGAATTGTGCATTCATTGAACCTCTAGGTTATCACATGATTTCTTTTGAGGAGGAATCTCATTCTCCATGATATAATGATATCTAAATAAACTAGTGGGTTCTTAAAGAATTAAGGGTGTCGAACAGTGACGCATGATAATAACTGTTAATAACTGTACAAATAGTGCTAGATG
>CATIWF010137590.1:0-39894 GCA_949630135.1 Balakata baccata
TAAAATAATATTATAATATAAAAATAAAATAAAATAAAAAATAAATCAAATTTAATATTAGAATTTTTATTTATTTTTATTTATTAGAATTATTTAGAATTATTCTAATTTTATTATTTTTATATTTTATTATTTTTATTAATTATATATATATATATAATAATAAAATATATATTATATAAAATAAATATATAATAAAATATAAAAAATTCAAATATATAAATATAATCGAAATATATATATATAATATATAATGAAATATAATAGAAATATAATATATAATAAATATAATAAATATATAATAAAATTTTAGAATTTATAAATTAATTAATAAATCTCTGCTAATGTGTGGTATATATTGGGAATACATAGAGGATACCTTGGGAATATATCTGCTGACAACTAATTAGTTATACACAAGTTATAATATCTGGTACATCTTAAGAATACATAGGGTATACCTTAGGAATACATCTAATTTCAACTAGTTAGCTATTCATAGGTTACAATATCTGGTACACCTTGGGATTACCTAGGATATACATTGGGAATGTCTCTGCTAACAACTACATAGCTATACATAAATTATATTGTACGGTATACCTTTTGAATACGTAGAGTATACCTTCTATATACTTATGATATAATTTGGATAAAACCTTGGGTACTTGAAACTAACTTTAAGATATAAAAAAAAGAGCAGGTAATAAAAAAAATTAGAAAACTTATAGTGTTAAGCAAAAAACAATTCAAAGTACAAAGCCAGTAGAACCAGCTCTTCTCTTTAACACTAACCATGATGAAATCCAATGGAGGACTGAACTCATTGTCTCCAGCTCTATATACTTTTTTAACATTACAAATAGTGAAAACAATATTAATAAAATAAACAAACATAAGAAATAATAATAAAAAAAAAACACCTACACCTACACCTATGCACAGGTTATATGGTCTAGTATATCTTTGGAATACATTGGGTATACCGAAGGAATATCTCTACTAACAATTACACCTACACACAGATTATATAGTCCGGTGTACTTCTGGAATACCTTAGGTATACCTAGAGAATATCTTTACTAACAACTACACATAAAGTTGTAAAAGTCAGCCCGATCAATTAACCGAAAAAGTCAATGGATCACGAATTTAAGGTCGAACTGGGGTCAAATCGGGGTTGAACAAGTATACGTAAGATTTTCAAGAAATATAATATGTCTCACATATAATAAGACATATACATAATAAATATAAAATATAAGTTGTTGGTGGTCAATCCTAATGTACAAGGCTAATATAATGTCTCATATTCTCTTCTTTTTTTAGAAAAAAATAATCCATATATTTTGTGCAACTAAATACTTAATTAATTATTAAATATAAAAGCAACTTATAAGTTGAAAATATAATCAGTAAAAAATCTTCAATTGTAAAGGAAAAGTAATAGGCTAAATTACATAAAAAATCTTGAACCTTGCACTTTGTCACAACTGTATCCAATTCTTTAAAAATTTGAGTTTAATTATATAAACTTCTATTTTCGTAACAAATCTAACTTTCGTATCATTGAACCACGCTCAAAACCTAGCTGATTCTAATATAGATTGCCTAATCATTTTGATATGTCATCAGATGGAGTGTGATTAGGCAATCCATGTCAGCGCAACTAGATTTGGAATGAAGTTCAATGATACCGATGCTAAATTTGTTACAAAAATAGAATTGGATATAATCGTGACAAAGTGCAAAGTTTATGATTTTTTATGTAATTAAACCAAAGTAATATAAGAAAGGAGTAAGAAAAGAAATATAAAAAGGAGTCAACAATCCTATATAAAAAAAAAAGTAAGAAGGAAAATGACATAATATCTTATAAATAATGATGGGTTAAGCCTTCAAAAATATGTTTACTTTGACCAACTTGACTAGTTTATGGTTAACCTAGCTAGTTTTAGGGGGACCGATTGAATTGGCTAAGTTAAACCAAATTTAATAATTAAAATTTGTTTACACTAAATTAAAATGAACTAAAAAAACCGTTCAACTCAGCCCGGTTCTCAGTTTTTCCAATTGAACCAGCCAGATCATCGGTTTTGAGGCTAGGCTATTTCCCTCCGATTCTAGAGGTAAAAGCTGCCCAACCTAAGGCCCGATTCCTATTTTTTCGGTTGAACCGGCTAGTCCATACTGATTTTTACAACACTAACTACACCTATACACATGTTATATAGTAAAATTATACCTTAAGAATACCCTGCGTATACCTTAGGAATATCTCTGCTAATGACTAAGCTATACACAAGTTATAATGTCTAGTATACCAAGAGAATATCTTTGCAAATAACTACACCTAAACACAAGTTATAAAGTTACAAAAACTTATGTAATAAGCTTCAAAACACCTTTATCAACGCACTCTTTGAAAGCCAATTGATCGGAATAGATAGGTCATTCATCAAGAATATCATTGAAAGGATATGAAATGGTCAATTTTACTCTTGACTCAGAATCTCTAGATTATGCTACTAAACCAGACTTAATGGTGAAATGAGACTTCTTATGAGCACTTAGTTTGATCCTTCTTTTATAACCAGCAAGTCCTCTTTCAATAGTAGTAGCAACAGCAGCATTAAGCACTTACAAATCATGTCAGCAACATCTTTATATTGAACATCCTTTTTATTTGCCTCACTCTCTAGGGAGGAGTGAGCAAATTAAAGGATGGTTCATCAGTAGCAATAGGCAACTCAACATCAGCAGCAGTAGGAGTAGGCACCTCAACAGTAGCAGTAGCACATTAAGCACCTGAAGATCAACATCTACAACATTTTCATCAGCAACAACATCAGTAGGAGCTTCAACATCAGCCTCAACAGCAACAACATGCACCTCAACATCAACATCATATTCATTTTTAGCATGAAAATCCTTTTTATCTGCTTCACTCTCTAGGGTAGGAGTGAGCAAATTAAAGGATGGTTGAGAATTACCAACAATAGTAACATGATCTGCATATTAAAACACAATGGTATACATAAAAATATAGTATATGTAAAATGATAATAACTTAAACTAAATATAGGAAGAAATATATATTACTAGGTTTCAAAAATTGTTCATGGCCTTTCGTAATCAAATCAATCCTCTCAAGAACACTGTCATATTCAAAAAAAAAAAAAAAGAATGAATGTCTTTATGAAACATCATTGTTTCGGCCTCTCCAGTATCTTGGAAAAAACAAAATATCACCATAATAGTTAGGTCAATATACAGTTAATAAAGGTTAACATTTAGGAACCTTGGTATACCTTGGGATAATGTGTACATAGCTTAATGTCATGTATACATTGGGTATACCTAGGGGTTGACTAATCGGGTGAATATAGGTTAATGTCAATATACCCAAGGTATACCTTTGGGAATACAATGGTTATATCTTGGCAATGTCTCTATCGACAACTACTTAGAAGTATATAGGTTAATATATGGTATACATATGGTATACCTTGGGTATACCTCTGCTGATAACTACTTACATATATATAGGTTAATGTATGGCATTCTCTAGTTATACTTTGGGCATACATTGTGTAATATATTGGAAATATCTTGGTAATATTTTGTTATACCTTCCATAAATCTCACAAAAATACACAACAAACTAACTAAATCTAAAACAAAATCAAACAAAAAAAAACTTGCATTTTCTTTAGAAATAGAATCATCCTCACCTATAAAATCCTTAGATAGAATATTATCTCCTCAATCCTCTCTATCTCATCTAGCACAAACTCACTACTAAAAAAAAGAATATCTTTATTTACTTCAACACTCAAATTTTGCAAAAATATACATTAACAAAATCAGTAAATTTTAAAAAATCTTTATGTTATGATTGATAAGTATTGCCTAAAATACTAACACAAAAACATAATCACTTACAAAATCTTTATTATTAACAATTGGAACAACAAGAAATGGATTAGTTCCCTATTCTTCTTTATCATCTTCATCAACACCTTTAGCTTCAAGGCCTTCATCATTAATCTCATTCATCTCATTATCTTTAGTAGCATCAACATTATCAACTCCTTTATCATTCTTACCATCTTTAGCTTCAACTCTTCCATCATTCCTAAATTCATTAATTTCATTTTATACATTTCCTACACCAGTACCATCATTCCTATCATCCTTTCTATTATCATCATTATCATTCCTATCACCTTTTTTTTATCATTATTCTCATCATGCCCATCATCCTTATCATCTCCATCCTCAACTTCATCATCCTTATTCTTATTCTCAACCTCAAACTCAAATTTATTTTCATCTTTTTCACTAATAGATTCAGTTTCATCATATGTCTTATTAACTTCTTCTTCATCATTGTCATCATCATCATCATCTTCTTCTTCTTCTTCATCATCTTTTTTTCTTCTCATTCACAATAACATCAAACTTCACTTCAAGAGAACGAAAAAAATCAAGAATCTCATCCACCTTTTCTTCAATGAAGGATCTCAAAGAACCTAGCTCCTTCTCAATCCTACCCTGCCTCACACATCCTTCAGCATCTCATGCATTTTCTTATCAAAATGTCGTGAAGAAAAAGCTAGCACAATATTAGTTATTCTTAGAATATCATATTCAGATGGAATTGATTGTTTAGCAGCTTCTAAAGTCTTTGGAAATAGATCATCAATTCTCAAACTTTGCCTCTCATTATCAGTAGGCACAATTGTCTTCAAATTTATCTAAAACATAGAAAAACACTAACAAGCATAATTAGAAATGTAACATAAAAAAATAAAATTATGTAACTGTATAGTAATTGCAGGGTATAATTTTAGTAACTTTTGATATATTTTTGAAGTAAGATGTGTCTAATTTGGTATACTTAGGAAATATCTTGACTATACCTTAAGTATATATTGATTAAACATATCTCCGCAATACCTAGAGAATACCTTAAGTAAAACTTAGAAACTTAGTATACCTCATGTATACCTTGATTTAGGCAGTGTATATCTTTAGAACACCTAGGGTATACGTTGGATTACATTACATACTAACCAATACTAATTAATAAGTCAAAACATAAAATCCTAAGACACCCAAAAACACAAAATTTTACTTGACCTATAACACCTACGAAGTAGGGCCTAGAAGTAATGTGACACAAGAAGGGTAATCGTAATTCATAGATTGCGCTCGCGATTCTAGAACCGTGATTGGGATACTGACATGGGTAGCAGCTCTATATAAATATGATTTCACTTCATCTCTTTCATGTTTTTCAGAACCTAAGCCATCTCACACATCATAAAAACACTCAGAGAACTCTTACATCCTTTCCCTTTGATTCTCCTTTGACTAAACACAAGAAAAACACATTTGAGATTAGTTTTAATAAGATTGAACAAGGGTTTTAGGGGTTTTATGCAAGAACATGAGTTTCAAGTTGAACAGCCTTAGAGATCAGTATTCTCCATCTTTGTTCTTGTATTCCATATGTGGTTCTGTAAGTATTTTGACCTCTTAACAACCTGAGCTTTGCTTTGATTATTTGTTATCACTTTTTAAGTTAGGATTTTCCGATTTCAATATGGGTTTTCATTTAGAACAGATTATGGTGAATCTGTATGTGACCTTAGTTCATATTGTTTGTGCTAAGGAATGATATGGAAGGTGGAAACGACCACTTAGCTGAGGGAGAATAGTAAAGAGAGGGTTTTCAACTCTATTGTCAAGATTTGTACATATAATTATGTTTATTCGCTTTTTTAGTTGTATGATTAATATTGGATGAATATTCTGAATTATATGTTCCTGTCATATACCTTGGTAATTGAATTGATGGATTGAAAATTGGTTATATGATAATTATTTACTAATATCATATAAAATGATAAGAAAACATGAAACAAATTATGACATGTTAATAATGGCATTATGGACTGTAAATATGTTATATGGTATTTCTACTTGTGTGTTTATGGCTTGTAAATTGAAAGAAATGGAGTTTGGCATGCAAGAACATGATTTTCAATATGCTGGTATCGTGGCTTTCGCGAAAGTAGTTTCACACTCGTAAAAAGCCTGATGCAGTGTTGGCACGCCACGACATGCCATAACATGCCAAGGCACACCCAACACACTTGTGGAGGGTAACAAATATGATTTTAATGAATTATATGCCTCATATGATATGACATGGAGAACATGAATATACATATGTTATGACACATGGATGACTCTTTATGAGTTGAGAATTATTGATTTTTATGAAAAAGATAATTGACGAGATGATATGCTATGTTATATCACATGATTCATGGGATACGATATATATGAATAAAGGAAAAAATAGAAATGACTTTAATGCACTTACTCATATTAAGACCAACTCTAGGATAGATGACATGTCATTTGGGATTATTTACAGTACCATAGGTTTTATATAGAGTTGGTAATTCATGTTGTGTCATATATAATCTTATCGTATCTTATTTTGTGTCGTATCTTATTCATGTCACGTCTAATCGTATCGTGTCTCGTATACATGTTATACCATACGAAACTATTTGACGTTGTCATCTAAACATGTCTACATGTGTATATTTACATGACACGAGACACGATTATACACGAATATTAATATAATTATAAAAATAATGTTATACAATACATATTTATATTTATATTTATATTTATTTATATATAAAATATACTAATACAATTAATTTTAATATAATTTATTATATATAAATATATTTAAAATATTATAATCGTGTTTAGTCGTGTCTTAACATATTAAGTAAGTAAAATATGTTTATGATACGGTTTTTTTCGTGTCTTAATCGTGTTGACATGGTTATTATCTATATCCATTAAGCTCAAACTCATATATATTTAAGTCCGTGTCATTTAATCGTGTTGTATCCCAAATTGCCAGCTCTAGTTTTATACATACATTTATATTTGAGTAAGGTGGCCCTAGTTCCGAGAATGCCTTTGACCACTCTTTATTAGTTGTTATTATTCAATCAAGTTGGCCCTAGCTTTGAGAGTACACTTAGTCATAGTTTCCGATAGTCATGGTTAGATGGATAGGGAGGCTCCAGCTTTGATAACGCTCTTATTCATAACCCGTATTCAGTAGTCTGAGTATTGAGTAAATAGGCAATAATTTGAATAAACAGAAAGAGAAATCTTTTACAGTTGTTTATGAATATAAGAAATGACTTCCACTCACTAGGTATGCTATTGTCCTTACTTAAAGAATTGTTTATCGTGATCATATGAATATGATTAGGATGAATTGGAAAATAAGGATATGTATTATACCATGTTTTGTATGCTATGAATTGTATGATATGCATTGCATGCAGGTTTGGAGCAACAAAAGAAGTTGACATCGAGAAGCCCAAACCAATTAAAATACTTTCAAATTCAGAGTCAGCTTCTATTTTTCATGCATTTCTTTTACATAATCATACATTGGGCTAATACGGTTATTTTGATAAGATTATAGATTTAATCTTTCTTATCTATTGCAATTTTTTTGATTATGAAGGTTATAATAGTTTGAGCATGTTTTAGCCCTGAATTAAGATTTTACAGTTACAACTAATAAGTATAGATGCATATTTCGGTTAAATAGTTACATGATGGACATGATATGTTTATTGCTAAATGGTTAATAATTGAATAATAGTAAGTTAACGGTTGATAAGTAACTAAAACTTCCTCATATGGTAGGATCTGTAAGCTATATAGAAGGGTATTATGTGACGTCAGCCAGTTCGGATTTCAATTGACACGCATGTTTCAATGTTAGATGTAGTATCAATTAGACATCAAGTGCATTTGAGATTAAAATAGCACCAAATTAATTGGAGTCTAATTTTATATTTAATAAAAGTGAGAAAAGAAAAATACGAATATCCATTGTTAATTAATTGTGTGAAATTAAAAAAAAAAATGGACTAAATAGAAAGGAATAAAAGTTTAGAGGTTGATTAATACAAAAAAAAAAAATTGAAAAGATTGAGGATTTAATGAGATGCTTATCAAATTAATTGAGTTAATTGTAAATAATTAATACATAAACTAATAGAAAGTTAATATTAGAATTTAATAATAAAATAATAATGAGTAAATAATGAAGACAGATATGAAATTATAAATAAAGATATATACATGTATAATAGGTAAAAGAAAATTTAAAAAAAAAAAAACGAAAACGAAAACCAACAAACAAACAAATTAATCACTTCGAGGTCCAATCCAAACTATAATACTATACTTACACCTTGAACTATTTTTGTCTATATGTAAAAATGAGCACAAATCTAGAATACTCTCCGTTCAACTTGACTATTCCATTTCCTTCTTCCATCGAGATGAGTTGGCAGCAATTAAATGAATATTTATCAATTAATTCATTTGATTTTGGTCAGCCACCACCTCAACCAATTCAATTAATGATTCTTTTAATGGATTAACTTAATTATATAAAAGGAAAAGGTTATTTATTTTTCCCAATCCATCTTTATCTTCTCTTCTCTCGTTTTCTATCCACTGTGCCGCCCTCTGTAAACTTTTTCTTTGTCCACAAAATTTCTTCAGTTCTCCAAGATTTTGATGGGAATTAATGAGTAAGAATTTAAGCAAGGTGGTAAGAGGCAAAGTAAGAGAGAAGTGGAGGAGAAAAGAAAAGAATAGGAACAGAGAAACTGTGAAGGGTGTGGTAGGCCAACTTAGGATTATGAGCAAGTTATTCTTTTCGTTTTCTCTACTTAAGTCTTGAATATATGATGAAATTATACCTTATTTGCTTTGTATTAGGAAGATTTGCTTAAATTGAAAACAAAAATAAAAAAATAATAAAAAAAATGGAAACGGTTGAATTTAAGTGAAATGTAATGGTGTTAAATTATGTTAATTGATGGAATATATATATTAATTGATAGAAATTGATACAAAAGTTGAAAGAGTTAGGGGCTAGTTTTGTTAGGAACAAAAAGGAAGAAAATTATTTTTATTGAAGAATTAACCAAGTAAATTGTTAATAAATTGATAAATCTTGATTAATATTAATTGAGTGGGAAAGATATTGAATGGTTTGTCTAAGCTTGATAAATGAATAAGATGGAAATTTTTATAAGGATGGAAATTTGGAAGTTAGAGATAAAAGAAACTAAAGCTAACTAATAATAATAAAAATAATAAAGAGAAAAAATATTCCTTGGTCGTAAATTGTGAAAGGGAATTGGAAAAATAAAAAAATAATAATAATCACAATAATAATAACAACTTTGGATTATTAGGAACTTTTAATAAAAATAATAATAATGGTTAATTTGAGTTTATTTAATATATTAGAATGAATATGGTAATTAATTATCGAATAATTAATGTTAGGCGTGTTAGCACTAAAGGAATTCGATCATGAGAAAGACAAGAACTGTGTAGACAAACAGAAAGCCTAGTTAGGTCTGTGCATACTTTGTTAGTAATAGTTAATATTATATTTTGAAAATTACATGATAAAGTGTTTATATTTGATATTCACTTTTGAATGCTTTGATTTATGAAAGCTTGTATGATTTTATAATTTTATTTTATTAAATACTTGTTTTATTTGGTGCAACTACTTGATATTTGATTTAAACTAAATATTGACATACAAAGAAGTTAAGAATTGTATATGAAAAGAGAAATTACGAACAAATGGTAAATTGATGAATAAAATATAAGGATGAAATTATATCATAAGAAAAGTATGAGCCCAAGATTAGTGTCTAGATTAGAATATAATAGACAAGTTGACATACCAATTAGGGGCGATGAAGTTTTATAGTTAGTTATTTAGATATTTATTACATGACTGTAAAGTCATGACGACTGTAAGGTCACGATTCCTATGTGTCTCCGTAAATTATGGTCTTGACAATATAATTTTAGGCAATTAAGTGAAGAAAATAAATGAAAAAAAATATAAGATTTATTATTGCTTTATTATTCAAAAATAGATAAGAAAAATATAGAGTGATAATATCCCTATTGTTTTATGTTTTATGAAAAATTCTATTTATGATGCTAAGATTATTGTTATTTTTAACATAGTTAATTTTATTAATCATGGTTACAAAATATGCATCACTAAGTATTAGCTTAGCATGAAAGTTTTTTTTCTCCCATTCAGGTTATAAGTCAAAAGAAGTTAAGTGCAGTTAGAACCAATAAAATCCATTAGAGTAACGCAGCAGACATAACCACCCATTCAGATTGGTGCTACTTTGTATTTTATTTATATATATTATTTTGTGAAATAAACATTGCATATAGAACATAAATATTTTTTTTAGTCTTAAATTTTAGTAGAAATTATAAATATAACCTATAAATTTATGTATATATAGGAAAAGATTTAAATATAATATTGAAAGGGGTTGTGAGTATAGGAATATTATTTAAGAAATTTAACAAAATTGAATAGGAATAATGAGAAAATCTCATGTGACACCTCCTTGTTCAACTGTTATCAGCCAGGTAAAAGGGAGTTACATGTTATATGACCTAAAAATAAACAAAACCAAAAATTAAAAAAAATAATAAAGAATATTTAACAAAGAAGCTTTCCTCTTAAAATATAAAGTTTGCATCTTGTTAATTGAAAGTGTAACAACATTAGAATTACACCAATTCAGAATTCGGGGGATAGACTTCCTAAGAGTAGCTAGATTCCTATCAGTAGCCTTAACACACTCGTAAAACCAAACTTGAATAGCTAATGGAAAACTAATCACTTTGTAGCTATTCTTCTCCTTATTATGGACTTTTTCCCTTAAAGAATTGATTGTTTCCAAGTAAATAATTTTACCCCAAGAGCAGCTGTTACAATCTTCACCTTCACCTATGCAAAAAGTATTCAACCGGCACCAACTTTGAAAAAGGAGAACCTAACAAACACCCCAAAAAATAAAGAAAAGTAATATTGATAACATTCTCATCACTATCCCATCTCCTAGAAATTAAAAAAAAAAATTCTTCAAAAGCAACCTTTGTCACCTTATCACTGCCATTGAAATACTTTTGTAGAAGGATACTTGGCTTACCCTTATACTCCAACACAGTCTCATTACCAATACACTTCATACCAGTAATAACACAAAACTCTGAAATTGAGAAGCGCATACGCTGACCACCTATCAGAAACCACATCTCATCTACATCGGGCTAGTCAATCTCCCACAAGAGTAGATTATAAATGAGTTAGTTCTTCAACTTTAGCTCAGGGAAGTCAATGCAATAACCAAAGAAAGTCTCACAAAACATTGCAACTTGCTCACTACTCAAATATTTGAGCAACTTCTCATCAACAATTTCCTTTGTGAAATTGAATAACAATTTACAAGAGTAGTGATTTTCCAAATTCACAAATGACTTCACATCCTGAAACAAAAATACAAAAAACAAAAATAAATATTAAGTTTATCACAAATTAACACACCATTATCAATAAGAAACAACATAACATATATAAAAGGTTTAAGATTTAACATAAGTACATATTGAGAATACATTAGAAATAGTTTGGTAATACTTCTGTTGAAGGCTATTTAGCTAAACATACGTTAATATACGACATACCTTAGAGGTATACCTTGAGAATACCTCAGCTGGCAACTACTAAGATGCACATAAGTTAATGTAATG
The DNA here is from genome assembly GCA_949630135.1 of Balakata baccata. NCBI lineage: Eukaryota > Viridiplantae > Streptophyta > Magnoliopsida > Malpighiales > Euphorbiaceae > Balakata > Balakata baccata. The sequence continues at coordinate 11,731 of CATIWF010137590.1, forward strand.
TGTGCCTTGGGTATATATTGTGAATACCTTCGTAATACCTTATTGACAACTACTTAGTTAAACATATGTTAATGTCTAGATACATTGGAAATACCTAGAGAGTACATTAGCTGACAATAACTTAAATGCACATAAGTTAATGTAGGGTATACTTAAGTATACCTTGAGAATACCTCTTCGGACAATTATTTAGCTATGCATAGAATATTCCTTTGGTATACATTAAGAATACCTATGCTAAAAAGTACTTAGCTATGCATAGGTTAATATCCGGTATACTTCAGGTATATCTTCAAAATGCCTTGATCATATATCTAAACACAACTACTTAAATGTACACAGCATAATGTTAGTATACTTGAAGTATACTTTGGTCATACATTCACCAAACCTTGTATTCCAGGTTTAGGGTTTAACATATTGACATACCTACAGTATACATTCAGCATATTTTCAGTGTACTTTAATAAAATAAAATAAAAAGCAATCTAAAAAACACACAACAGAAATAACAACATACAAAATCACTATAAAAAAATCATACAAATGAAGAAAACTTACATTAGCACCAACATTTGCTAGCACAAAAAAGCTAAAGATTTTTCATTGACATTCTTTGACACTTTCACCTTCCTTTTCTTTGAAACGGCTTGCTCATAACTCTCAGGAATATATTCCTCATCAGAACTATCCCTAAGTTTCCCAAACTTAATAATAGGCTCCTCAGAATAAACCCTAGCTTTCTTGGATGGAGTATCAACCATTGAGATTATAATAAAAACTCAAAAAATGAATGCAAAGAGAAATGCGATAAAAATCAAGAGCAAAAGCAAACAAACATGGAAGTAGCAAGAAGAGAGAAAAAAATTGATGAAGAACAAATATACCAAACACAAAAGCATAAGATGAAAATGTGAGAAGGTAAAACCCAAAAAAATATCGTGAGAAAATAGAGCACAATCTTTTGATAACAGTAAAATAAAAAAACGATACAAATAAAATAAATTTGGGTACCAATGAAAATTAAAAAAAATTAGAGGTAAATATGAAAAAATACTTAAAATTTCGGCAAACCATAAAATTTTCTCTAATTTTTTTTTTATCATTAATTAAGTTACCTACATATCTTCTTGGAATTTAGCGGACTCAAATCCCTTATAGTTATATTACCTTTTAAATTTATTGACTACCCATTTACCTTATTTAATCAGAACCACTAGTATTAGATATGCCAACGGTTCCTTTTGTTAATATTTCGTTGTCAAATCTCTTTTTTAGAAATTATTTTGTCTTAGCTCCGCTTTTATCCAATCATCGATACATACTTGGACTTCTAATTGATTCGGAAAATAAGTTAGATCACATCTCATCCAAAATATTACCTCTCGCACTAAATGCTTGTTCAACTATAATTGTTGCAATTGGACTTGCAAAAATTTGTTTTGCAATTTGGAAGAGAACAAAATAAGTGTTTTGGTTGCGATTCCACTATTAAAGAACAAAAAAATCTTTATCTACTTTGTTATTACCAAAATCAAAATTTGTCGTTACAAGTTTAGGTTAACCAGTGGATAATTAAAGTTTTTTTATGACTTTTTAACATCAAATGATCACCCCTTCTTATCCTTTCCGATTTAACCTCATCTTGACTAAGAGAAATATTCAAAGTATGAATATTATACAAATTACTAAATTCATTAGATAGTTCACTAGTATTTCTTCTTACTTTATTTATTATTGCATCAATATTAACATCATTTACATCAAGACATTCATAATAATTTTACAAATATTCAACTAATACGTCAATTGTACATCTAGAATAAAACATAAAACATACAAGATTAATTATAGGAATAAATTTAAAATAGCCTAACCACTTACTTTTCATGACACATATAACATCGCGCAAAACAACATTATTTATATACTATTTAAACACATCAACAATATTAGTATATTGAGCCAAAGATAAATAAAATTTAGAATAATAAACACCATTTAAAATATATATTGTATCATTAAAAATTTTTAAAATCTCTAATAGATATTGACAAATATCCAAATGATATAGATATAAATGAATTTGTGGCACATTAGTTGAAACAAATAAGTACAATAATTATTTATAACTATATAACTCGTCGATTAATTTATATATTGAATTTCTACAAGTTCGAACACATTGTGAAAATCTATTAGGTCTTTTAAATTTTCACTATAAAATCAAACTCATTATTTCATTACTTGGGTATGTCCCCATAAATATGAAATTATTTATTTTATTAGATCAATTGTATCACCTAATACTTATAAACCATCTTGCACACATAAATTTAAAATATGATATGCAAATCTAATATGAAAAAATTTTCTACCAATATTAGGTTGACATAAATATTGAAGAACTCTAATAGAAGCATGTAAAAATTTTATACACTAAATTATATTCTTCTAAAATAATTTTTTATCATTTTAAATATATTATCGAAGGTATGTCTTTCATCAGATATTCTAAATCTAAGTGATCTTTTTTGTATTTTTCAATCATTATCAATCCAATGACATGTTAAACTCATATATAAATGCATGTGTCAACAATCACTACAAATTGCAACACTTCCATTTTAAGACATAAATATTTTGCACAATTTTTTTTTATTTTCGTTATAAATTTTAAATAAATTATATTTAAAAGTATTTTTTGGAACACATTTAACAGCGGAATTTAAAACATTTTGACAAAAATTAGTGCAACCTACTTTTTAACCAAAACTAAAAGATAAATGTTTTATACTTATCATTTTTTTCATTTCTTTTTTATATTTTTTATCACTATATTGAAATAATTGAGAATTAAAAGACGAACCTATAAACCTAGACATTTGGGTTTGTTTATTCCTAATAACAAGCTGAGCTGCATATTTATTTTGAAAATATCTCATGAAAGTGCCATACCCACCTTCCGCTTTAAATTTGTAAATTTGTGTACAATAGTTGCACATACTTCAAATTGGCCATCATTTTTTTTTCCTTCAAATGAATTCAGAAAATGTCAGAGGAGCAAATTTTTGGTTCCAACCGTTTAGCCACATTTGCTGGAATATCAGTATCTCCTATCATTCTTTGGCTTTCTTGAGTGGTGCATTCGTTTGCCACCTCATCCTCCTCATCATCTATATTAACAAAATTATCATAATTTTCCATGTTAACAAAAAGATTATTTGAATTAAAATTGCTTCTTCTACTATTGTTTGTCATATTTTGAGAATAAAGACAGAAAAATTTGAGAATTATAAAGATAAAAAAATAATTTATAGTGTAATTAAAGAGAATTTAAGAGATAAGAAATAATAGAAAGTGTAATTAGAGAGAATTTAAGAGAAAAAATAATTAATAGTGTAATTAGTAAATAATTAAAGAAGTATGTATAGAGAACCGAGAGAAATTGAAATTGAGAATTTGAAAGAAAATTTAATGCAATGAAATTGAAATGAATTAAGATATTTATAGAGAAAATGTTGTGAAATTGAAAAGATAAAAATACCTTACAAAATAGGTGTTATTTTTCTTTTGTAAGAGGTGTTTTTGTCTTTTCATTATTTTTAAATTTAATTATAATTTTAAATATATTTATATTATTTATTAAATAACAATTTAAGAGAGAGGAGAGGGAAGGAGGGGGTAGGGTCTGACGTAATAGGGGGTGGGGTCCATAGTGTTAGAAAATATGCTCTAAAAGCAATCACCTTTAGTACTCATTGTATACTTTCATTAGTTAATGTTCATTTCCTTTATGAATTGATTATATCATTAAATCATTTAATGAAGTCTCTAATACAAACTATAGCATGAAGGAAATCATGATGGGATCATGATATTGAGACTCATATCATGTATAATTATATTAGTATCTAAACTATCCCTAGTCATAGGATCAACAAGACGGGACGTTGTTGATCCAGATAGAGTAGCACATGTTATACTTATTGATTGGATCAAGCAGTAGATCTCATGAACTGTAAATATGAGATATTTAGAGTTAACATGTGGATGCTTGATAAGAGTAGTCAAATACACTGGATGACCTGCTATGAGACAATGACATAGATTATCTATTCAAATGTCAATAATAGTCTCATTATAGCAATAGTGCAAATATCCTTAAATTTGAGATACTCAAGGATATCTTGGATATGGATTTTGTGTTTTGACTCCATTCTTTATTGCCTCACAAAGGTCGCTTATAGGGTGGCGATTGGGTACAGCTTGAGGTATTTGAAGGTAATTGGGTAGCCAATAAAGGATTCACCACTCCTAATAGAGAGAGTGTATAACCATGGCCTCTTGTCATGATCATTACTTGGAAATCTCTGGCCAAAGTGGAAATGCTATGAGGATAGTCTTCAATGACATGTCTAATAGAGTAATGAGTCTCAATGACAAGATCTAATATCACTTGGACTAGGTGTGACATAATCTGTCTAACGGAAGCTGACACAAAGTCTATGTTTTGAACTGAATGAGTTATAGAATGATGAAAGGATGAATTACACAAATTATTGTCTATGATATTAAAAAGAGCAAATTCAGGCAGGAAAATTTCATTAATAGTGGAGAATTGGTTCATGTATTACTTCCATCAAATCATCTTTACAATCTAAATCAAATGTACTATTTTGATATTGACTTTTCATTTAATTTTCAAAGAGGGAAAAATATCCACGAACTAAAGATAGTTTGATTAGCTTAAAATACATGTAAATCCTTATTATGTCTTATCTGTAGGGGAATTTAAATTTTACAAATTTTCAAGTTCTATTGATCAATAAAAGGAAGAAATAATGATAAATTCAAATATTCAAAGAAGATGCTAAGTACAAATATTTATACTTTTTGTAACTCACTATTTCCTAATGATTCCCTAAAATAAATTTAAGTACCAAAATAACGATGCAAAATAGGTCTTTAAAAATTACAATTAAACATCATGCTATCAGCTACATAAATTTCAAAGTTTCAAGGCCTAACTGTTCGCACCACAAAAGCGTACTCAACCATTTTGATTTCATCTCTATATCTTAGCAACTTACTATATTATGTATCCAATTTTTTCAGTAGCTAAAAAACGTTCACTAAAGTTAAAGTCAAATTCAACAAATCCTTTTTCTTATTTGAAGCATTAAGAAACATAATGTAACATCTTCCTTCACTTTACATGTAACCCAGTAACCACAAACCCAATTGAGTTAAGAAACACCTAATTCGTAAAAATTTATTAAACATTTCACATCTTTGGAATCTCAATCCAACACCAAAAAAAAAAATGAATCAAGCTTTTACCAATCAATTTCCCTATCTCTTCTCCACTTAATTTTTCAGCCATCATCAAACAATATCTATAAATTAAAAATACAAAAAGAGAAACATTTTACCTAGTAATACAATTGAGGCCTCTGGATATCCATTCTTAATTTTCTCCCTTTCCTTTTTTCTTGGAGAGAGATAGTAAAAAAACTAATTAATAAATCCATATTTGATACTTTTCTCCCTCTCCTTTTTTCTTGTTTAGAGAGAGGAAAAAAAAAGAAACTAAAAGAGCACAAATCTAATGCTGGAAGAGCAGGGAAATTAAAAAAATATAGATACAAAAAAACTCTCAAATCTCAATCCAAATTGGTTAGAAAATAGAGGAAAATCAGCTACCAGTTTCTTACTCCACAGAAAAATTTATTAGTCAACTTCTTAATAAGGAGAAATTACATGTGGTAGTGAATGAGAAGAAGGATAAATTGTTGAACCCTAAATCAAATTTTAAATTTACAGAGCAATTGAGAAGGAGGAAAAACACAATAAAAAGTTACCTTTGTTGCTACTAGTATCGTTAATGGCGAAAAAATCCAGTGAGGCTAATGGGATTGAGAGGTATCAATGAAAACGAAGAGAAAGGGGATAGAAGATATGAAGGGGAGAAAGGGGCAGACGTTTGGAAGAAACGATGTCATTTTGTGTATTTGTTACTTTGAGGGGCATTATTGGAAATGTATTGTCCATACTGTATTAATGAATAGTAATTTCCAATACAATTTTAATGTATAGATAGATGTGTATAAAAAGTTTACAAAACTACATTTGATGTATAAAATACTCAAATATTAACTCTTTTTGTCTCTCCATTTTGTTTCTTTCTATTTTCTTTTTTATAACGAAAACTTTGAAAATCCATCCATGCTAGATTTTATTCGAGTGGAGAACCAATGATGGGAAAAAACAAGCTATCTAGAATATAAACTAATAATTTGTTGCTATCCTATTTTGGATCCTAAAGGGGTATTGCATATTCATAGAGGTATAAAAAAGAAAAAATAGATCGACTTGTGACTTAGTTTGAATTAGTCCACAAACTGTTCTTCGATGGATTTGAAAATTCACGAGTCATTTTTTGTTTTGTTGCTCTCAATTTCTTAGGACTCAAATTTAGCTTAATTTTTTAATTGAGTTTATTTGTGTGAATAAAAAGGAAAAATTTCAAGGTCAATTGTCAATAAATTTACTTAGTAATCATTGTTGAATAACATGGTAAAATGTAGAGAAATTTTCACAAACTACTATGTTTAAGTTTTATTTGCAGAAATATATTCGTTTTTTCTCTTTTCATTTTTACTGAATTTATTTTCGTTTTTACCCTTCTTTTAACTTTTTGTTTTTCATTTTCTACAAATTTCAACTGCTCTTCAGATAGAGTGATACACGTATATTTGCACCAGTTCGTTTTACTATTTCAATGGCGAAGATTCTGATCCACAACCAATATCAAGAATTTCTTGTTTCTCTTCAATTCCAGCCTAAAAAGGTTTTAAAAGTCACCATTAAACCCAATATCCTTCAGCTCCCTAGCCTTTTGCCTCATCTGCTTCCCTTCTTCACCTTCCATCAACACCCTTATAGCTCTCTCTATTACTTCATGTCCTACAATTTGCTTTCCCTCCATCACCGTCACCTTTACATCCTCCCCTAGTAAGGCAGCGTTCATTCTTTGCTTCGTGTAAAATGGCCTCACAATTATAGGCACACCATATGTTAAGCTCTCTAATGTTGAATTCCATCCACAGTGAGAACAACTTGTTTACTACTTGGTTAAACTTTTCTTCCACTTAATTCATTTTCTTCTTTTCATGACCAGATTTGCTATTCATGCATTTGTTCAATATTTAGAAGGCCTGCTTGTTGACGAATTAATATGCGTTTGATCTTGATTTGAGACTTTATGGTCAGTGATAACAATGGTTATAGATAATGGCCAACTTCTTCTATCTTTAATAGTGATTTTCCTATTTGTGCTATATTTTCTTGTTCAACAACATAGAAACTGGTGTCTACATTGTCACCATATGTTTATTAATTATTCAATTCTTCTTTTTATTCTTCTTTTTAGTAAAAATCTAGGTAATTCAACCAAAATATTCACTAGGAATTCCTAAGATATTTTCAAGGTATTCCCAATGTATACACAAAGTATTCCTAAAGTATACTGAATTAAGATATACCCAAAATATAGCCAATGTATACTTAAAATATATTGAATGTGCACTTTTTGGTGCACTTTGGGATGACTTTTTGAGTTTAGATATTTTTGTAATATTTTTAGATACTTAGTAGGCTGGAAAAAAAACTTTAAGCGGATGTATTGTTATAATATTTTATAAGCTTTTTGGCATTTTTTAAAAATTTCCTAAAATATACTAACAGCACTTCAACCATATGACGCTTAGGACTATATAACTATAATTTGTAAAAGAGACTTGTTTTTCTAATTTGATTTTGTAATACAAATCCCTCCCTCCCTATCTATCAACTCAATTAGTAGATTGGTGGAGAAATTCCTAGGTTGACTATGCCTATCATGTCATCTATAGACTAATCTAATAATTTATTAACATGCATTTAATTGATTTATTCTCATTGGTTGGTGTAAATACAACATACATACATGTCAACAATGATTGGATTAGTCTACGGATGATATAATAGGCAGAATCTACCTAAGATTCTGAGACTAGTGACATGAAATCTTTACATAATTTAACAATTATCCATATGGAATTTACAAATTAAAAAAAATTTCCAAGTCATCTACCTCCAAATATTTCTCTCTTTTTTTTACGTACTTCATTTTAGATTTGAAAACCCTAAATTGAAGAAGCTCTTTCTCAATATTGATTTGCAATTTTCCTTCTTTCTTTTGTTGTCTGATCTCCTTTTGATATATTTTTCCTCTCTTTCCTTGTGTGAACTAGATCCATGGATAAAGATAATAATTCATCTAACGATGTTCAAGCATATGATGGCATTGAAGTGAATCACGATGTAACTATCACTAAGTGTGAGTTAAATGTGGTTGTTATGGAGCGAAAGGTATTGGAAGCGCCATCAATTTTTAGATTGATGGGAGCTCTAGGTCTTAGACAAAAGTAGAGATTTCAAAAATTTTTATTTTAACCGAAACATGCAAATACATTTTGTATATTAACCTTAAGTATTTATCCATAACTTTACAAATCATATTTTGTAACATTTATGGATAACATCCATTTGTCAAGATCATCCTATGATTTTAAGAACAAAATGGAAAAATAAAAGGTTAAAGACAAATCTTTTAGAACCGAGTTCACTACACATACAAATCAAGCAAAAAAACTAAAAGTTTGAGTTATTTTTTATGAGACTCATTTGCTAGTCAAAGATGTATGATCACCAAAATTCTCCTTTTGAATGCTCTCTTTCTCTTACCCTTTTTGAACCAAATCAAAAGTAAAAGAAAGAACTTAAAAGCAATGAAGTGTCATAGGTATATGGGGCTATCCAACATCTTAGCCTTAGATAGATGGCTTATAGAGTTTCATATGTATCTTATAGCTAAAGAGATATAGGTGTTGCCTTTTATTAACCAATAATATCTTAGCAAGTGACTAAAAGACATTAGTGGCAAATTAATAGTTTAATGTCCAATAATAGTTTAGCAAATTGAACAAGAATTAATCGTTTAATGGAAGGTGGCACAAGGACCATGGTAATTACATTAATTTACCATTACGGTCAATTTAATTAATAACTTAATTAAATTATAATAATTTTAATTAAAACTTTGATTAAAATTATATAGGAGAAATAGTTAAAATCAATCAATATTAATTTTAACACAAATAATATAAACGATCATTTCTAATTTAATTCTCAATTAAATTAATCGTCACATTATAAATATTGACTAGCCAAATAAATTAATTCGGGTGTGACTTATACGGTCAAGAATTTTATTGGAATGAAAATATAATATTAACTTATTAATATTATATCGGATACATTTCCGAATTCCTTGTATATCTGGACATATTAAGTATCCTTCTGGAATTCTCCTTTAATTACTGATAAAATTTCAAATATTAATTTGACATCTAGATCATAATATTAAGTCCTTTCGTTATGATTCTGATATTGATTAGGGTCAGCATGTCAAAGCATATTGGTCAATATAATAATGAGTCATAATTTGTGTTCTGATTAAAATAAAACTTATTATTATTAGTCTAATTAATAATATCGATCTTATATTGAATAAATCATATTTCTCCTGGCCAAAAATTAATTTTATCAGAACCAAAATATCAACTCCATTAGGATTTTATTCTGGTGCTGCAAGATAACGAGTCCTACTATTGGTAATCTCATATCTCACTATATGACTAACTGTGGTGACTATGAGCTGGATTATCAAGTGTGAATAACCCAATACAAGGTAAGAATACATCAACAGCCACCCATGAAAGGACAGTATTGACACCTCAAGTCAAAAGATTTTGAATTATAAAATGCTCATATATTATGATCAAGATAATAAATGTTGATATCAAACACTATCTGTATAGTTATTATTAAGCGTCAATGTTCGGTACCCTTAACTCTTTAAGAATCCACTGGTTTATCCAGATATCACTATATCATGGAGAATGATATTCTTACTCAAAATAAATCATGTGATAACCTACAAGCTCAATGAATATCCAATTTATTGTCCTTTTTCGGTTATGAACATATTTGAAATTATCTTTTACCAGAGATATTTATCTCATTATTATCAACAACTTGATAATTAATTCTCTATGGATAATCAATGAGTTATATATTTTATAGTATAATGTAATTACTACATTTACAATATAATCAATAACTTGAATATTTTATTTATTATGAATGTAAAATATACATGTGTCCATTATGGTACATTATTTAATATATAAAAAGAAGTGAATGCACTACAGCATACATACCACTGATAACAAAAGAAACCTGAAAAAGGGTTTTTCCAGTGTAGTAAGGGACAAGTATGCTTATTTATTTTTGTTTTTGTTAATTAGAAAAATTTTCTAAATGTTGAGTAAAGTGGTTATTGTCATTGTTGATTTATTGCCTCATCTTTATCGAAAAATCAGTGCTCTTTTTTATATGACACGATGAGCATATAGTCTCCACATTAACTAGATGTTTGAGTCCTTGAGGAGGAGAGAGAAATTCCTGAACTTTGAGATGTTTCATCTGAATCCCATGGCATGGTGTTTTGTGACTTCATAGAGCTAGAAGATGAGTTAAATATTGTGAAGGTGAAGCTTTAACTATTGGTTGAGGCTGAGAGGAAGTTCAAGTCGATGAAGCACAAGTACCAGCTCTTGCAGTTGGTTTACGTAGCTCTCACAAATAGCAATTGTTCCTGGAAAATGTTTTGGTCTCATTTAATGTTTGTCTAGTTTCTTTTGGTAATATAGAATGATATTCTTAGGTTTAATCATGCTATAACTTGCTCAATTTAATATTTTGTAAATGTTATGGATATGATATCAATTCTGTACTTTTTGTTTTGTATTTGTTTCATTTTGCCAATGTTATTGAATGTTGTGGTTTATATTTTTAAATGGTGAGATTGTAAATACTTTGCAGATTTATGTTATCGATTACAGGGGGTAGTACTACAACCAATACAATATGGTCAAGTTCATTTATAGCCACACCATTTAGAAACATAAACCGTAACATTCCATAATAACATTTGCAAAATAAAACAATTATAAGAAAAGTGCAAAATTGATATTGTCTGTACAAAACAAAATTGAGCAAGCTATAACATGATTAAACCTAAAACTACCATCCTATATTACCAACAGAAACTACACAAACATTAAATGGGACCAAAAACATTTCTCAGAATCAATTGCTATTGTGAAAACCCTATAAACAATCACAATAAACTGCAAGAGCTAGCAATTGTGCTTCATCAACTTAAACTCCCTCTTAGCCTCAACCAACAACTCAAGCTTCACCTTTACAACATTTAACTCATCTTTTAGCTTGATGAAGTCACAAATATTGGCTCGCTCAGTCATGAGGTACATACAAAACGCATCAGAGATCAGGAATTCCTCTCTCCTCCTCAAGGATACAAGCATCAACTGGTTAATGTGAAGATTATATAGCTCATCATGCCACATAAAGGAGCACTGATTTTCCTATGAAGATAAGACAATAAATCAACAGTGACACTACCCATTCTACTCAAAATTCATTAATTTTTTCCTAAAAACAAAAATAAAGAAGCATACATGTCTCTTGTCACACCTGCAAAACTTTCTTATCACGTTGCTTTCAATCCATGACAACCACATTCAAGCTCGCACTCCAAAGTGACAATTGACATTCTGATTCAATTCAATGCCATCATATGGTTGAACATTCTTGAACGAATTATTATCTTTATCTATATATCTAGTTCACACAAGGAAAGAGAGTAAAAATATATCAAAAGAAGAAGTTCACACAACAAAAGAAGGAAGATTCCAAATCAATGTTGACCTAGGAGAGCTTCTTCAATTTAGGGTTTTCAAATCTATAATAGGGTTTGTGAAAACAGAGAGAAATAAATAGCAGGTAGGTGATAACTTTTTTTAATGACTTGTAAATTTTATGTGAATAATTGTCAAATAATATGAAAATTTCACGCTAGCAATCCCTTAACTAAATTGACAGATATGAATGGATGAAGTTTTGTGTTACAAATTCAAATAAAAAAAAGATTTTCAATTATAAATTATAGTTCAAATGTCGAGTCATTACACATAACATAATTGGAGTAGAGTCTATATATTTTAACCATCATATTCCCTCCACCATATCTTGAATACAAAATTATACAACGTTTTAGCTATTACAAAATTATAGAATTTTAAATATATATTTTATATCATTCTTTATCATTTACTGCATAACTTTTTTTTTCTAAAATTTCATTTATCTGTCATTTCAAATTACCAATGAAGTATTAATTATAATTTTATAATATATTTTACAATTTATCCTCATATAACTATTCTTATCCTTTAAAAAATAATTAATGAATTATTTAAGTATTTTTAATAATTGATATTTTAGTCATAATAGAGTTTTTTTTTATCTATAATTAAGCTATTTAATAGTTTTGTTAATCTTAAAACAACCTTAAACAACTAATAAAATGGAACGAAATGTGTAAATAATAACTTTTAACAAGTTTTTATTAAATATTTAAAATTTCTTATTAAAGAATTTTCCTATTAGTAACTTTTATTACTTATAAGCTATCTAAATTAAACAAAAACTTTAATCATACAAATTTTAAAAATATAATAATCATAATTTTTTTATTTTAAATTTCCCAACTACCATTTTCTTGTTTTCGTAAAAAAAAAAAAAACAATTTTCTTGTAATGGGGCTGTAAGTAGCCTCATTCTCTACCAATCTAATTCAAGAAATTCGTAAAATTAGTAGGTTAGTGTTGAATATATACAAATTTATATCTTAAACGGATCGACCTGTTTATGACACAGTACAAATTGAAACGTATCACGGGTTGATATGCGAACCCATTACAATCTATTTAGTTTTTTCGTGTTGTGTCATGTCAATCCGATCCAACTTATTTATAATATGTGTGAATTAATTGAAATATAAAGGTTAATAGTGTTATTTAAAAAAAAAAAGATTTAAATATCATTTTTGTGTCATATTGGTCATATTATATCGTATTAAATGACCAAAAAAGATATAATTGTGTTATGTCGGATCGTATCAAATGACACAAAAAAACTTAATTGTGTAGTGTTGATGTTAGGTTTTATAACTCAAATACAACACGAAAGTTAAATTTATTACACATATTGTATTTGTGTAATCCATTTAATTTTCGTATTGTGTTCGTGACAGTCCGATTAATAAATGAGTCGTATTTGTGTTGACTCTAATTATGTCACTAGAGTGAATCAACATGACATGAACATGACTCGTCAACCCATTTTGACACTTCTAAGTGTTTGGTCTGCTTGATACCCAATTTAAGAGTGTTTGGTTAAATATTCCAAATAGTAGCTATTTGATGATTCTAAACTTAAATAATATTTGTCTGAAAAAGCTCTATTTTGTAGTTTTTGTTTTACACAATTTGAATTTTTTCTAGTAAAAGATAAAACTATCATTTTCAAAAATTAAATTTTTTTTTATTTTAATATTTATTATCACTAGCAAATATTCATATTTTACCATTTAACCTACCTTCTTCTATTATATAAAAAGAAATAATATTAAATATATATTAAATCAATTTATAAATTATATAATATAAATTTTTGAAAATTTTTATTCATAAATAATTGTATAAAAACTAATCATTTTTTCTCATACATCTTAAATAATGTATTTTTAACTATATAAATTATGCATATATTGGTAATTTTATATTCTATTAGTAATAACTCAATCAATGTTAGAGCTTAAAAATAATTAGGATAAATTATTAATACATCCATAAGGTTTGACTGAATACTCTAGTTAGTTCATTTATTTTTGGAAATACATTATGAAGTTTTACAGCTTTGGTTCCAATAACTAAAAAGATCAATTGTTACTTTTTAATGAAATATTCCGTTAATCAATTAAAATATTTTGTTAGTCAACTAAAAAAATATAAAAAATACTCTTTTTTTATAAATTTGACATTTTGTTAATTTAAAAAATACAATATTAAAAAAAATGACAAATTTAACATTTTGATATCAAATTGATAACATTAAATTTTTTTATTTTTTTTTATTATTTTGTAGGACAAAAAAGATAGACAAATTTGAAATTTTGTTGATATGTAATGAAAATAATTAATGAATTGATTATAAAGTGTATTAAATTAAATCTGAGAAAATTTATAATATATTTATAAAAATATAGGGATCAACTAATATATTCAACCAAATCTTATATAGGTTATACCTAGAAGTATTCATAGTTCGGTTTAGACAAAAAATCTATAGTCAAAACAATAATATCGGTTTTAAATACTTTAATCTTAAACCAAACCAAGTATTATTAAAAATAACCAAATTAATACTATTTGGATTCGGTTTGAATCAGTGTTATAAAAACCAAACTGGCCTGATCGGTTCAACCGGCTGTTAGAGCCTTTAACCATTGCACCACAATATTTTTTTGTGTCAATATATATATATATATATCAACTATATTCATTTAATTGTATCTACTAACTTTTTTAGTTATATAATTTTAGAAATTTTAGTATAACAAAAATGATATTTTTAATTTATAAACAAATTATATATATAAGTAGTATTTTTTTGATATATAAATATTACAAAATATTCATTTTAATTATTTAAGAGTCAATATATTTGATAAAGTTGTCAATATTAAATTATTAATATACAACATTATTATAATTTACATACAAATTGTTTAAATTATTTAGATTTCTATTAAATACTCTATTATAAATATTTAAAAATTATTGTCTATTTTATTAAAATTGAAAATATATAGACAAATTAATTCTATTATTTATTAAAAATATATTTAAAAAATAATTTTGAATATAATTATTTATTAATTTAAATTATAAAATTTAATATTTTAATATATAATTATGTATAAAATAGATTTTATTTATTTATTTATTATATTTTATTGTATATGAGCTTATTAAAAATTAAATTTTGATAAAATGTTACTTTGACCGGTTTAATCTCGGTTCAACCCCGATTGAACCTCTAATCTCTGACTTTCCGTCTTTTCCGATTCATTGACTGGTCTCGTTTTTAAAACATTGGTTTGGATAGTTTATTTGGTTGATTTGATAAATAAAATAAAATAATAAAATAAAAAATATCATAAACATTAACTTAAAACTATAAATAAAAATAACTTGAAAATTATAAAAATATAAAAACTTAAGCACACTATTTTAACTTCTAGAAATTCATATATTTATTAAAATAACATTTAATTCTCATAATTCTACTTGATATTTTTTTTTGTTATATATATAGAGTATTGATTTGACTTGATTTTATTAGATTTATATTTTTATAATCTAAAACCAAATCAAAATATCCGTTTATAAGAATTTCAAAAGCAGGCAACAAAGATATGGAAAGGGAAGGAGGGTAGGTGGCTGCTGACTTGGCTATAAAACTATTCACTATACCACCATGACACTACCAGCTACAAGGACCGCTGCCCATTTTCCCCCACCACCAGAAAAGTACGAGTCACCATCTCCATTTAGTTCCAAAATCAATAATTTCCCTTTCTCCCTTTTCTATTTGGGGATTTTGGTGTTCAATTTATTGTTACTTCTTCAATGGCATCTTCTTCTCTTGCATCCAGGCCCTCCCCAGGGTCTTCCAGAGTAAACGGCTCATCCTTTCTGTCTTCTTCGCCGTCTGATATCAGGAAGCTCTCCATCTCCACTGCTCAGATCCCCTTCCGCCCTCGACACCCAAAAAAGCTCCGTGAGTGTTACTACGTCTATGATCATCATTTTCTTTCATAAAACAGAGTTACTTTTGTTGTATTTTAATTCAGTTTGTGTATAATCTGATGTGAGTCTAAAGCGTTCTAATTGTTGCATTGTTTTAAATTTTTGCTCCAAGTGGTAACCTTTTCTTTTATTTGTATATTGAAGAAAGATTGATCAATGAAAAAATAAATAAATAAAAAAGAAGTAAACAGGTAAAAATTGAATGTGGGGGATTTATACAATGCTTCCACCATCAAACTGATAAATGAGGGGAAATTATGCCTTAAGGAAGTGACTTTTGGAAAGTTGTAATACTTGTGGGTTTGTGGAGACAACTTGCAGTTTGAATTTTTGGATGCGGAACAGAGATACATGGACCAGGGTATGTAGTGCACAACATGACACTTCCCCACCTATAGGCCTGAATTTCTATAATATGTTCAACCAAAAAAAATTGACGGCATTTTAAGTTTTCTAATCATGGAAACCTTGATTACACGGGGATGACTGTTGGTATTCAGTTTTTGAGAGAATTTCCAGAGTTCAATCTTGGATGAAGAGGGGTCATTATGTCACTTTGTTTGCATTTGTTCTTTTATGTTTGAGAATGTGAGTTAGGAAGCTAGATGGTGTTGGTTTGTACTCTGTGCCACTTAATATATAACATCTTGACTACCATATAGGACTTTCTTGTTTAATGGCAATGCTGTCAGTGGATTGCAGTTGGCAGCATCCCTTTAAAAGCATGTGGCCTCTTTTGTATTTCTGTAGGAGCTGAATTTCTTCCTTATGGTTTTTAAGAGGAGAGGAGCGTCCCACCCTCCTTCTATTACATTTCTATGAATCTTATACGGTGTTTTTGACAATTCAGAATATCTATCACGGACATTAATCCTATATTCATATAACATATTGAGCATAAATTTGGTCATTATATAAATTGAGTTAATTATTATGGTATTTCATATTGCTTTAGATTCAGATTTACTGACATTGAGAAAGTTTTGAATTTTCTTTCTGACATTTTGGATACTTCCTGTTAGAGATACATGCAACGGGGAGTACATTTGGCACTCACTTTCGTGTTACAACATTTGGAGAGTCTCATGGAGGTGGTGTTGGTTGTATAGTTGATGGATGCCCTCCACGGATCCCTCTCTCAGAAGCTGATTTGCAAATAGATCTTGATAGAAAGTAATTTGAGAGCTTAGTGTACTAGTTGGTATCCCTGCATCTTAATTTGGAAAAGTTTGTTGGTCATCTGATGACCTGGTGCTGTCTCAGACTTACAAGTAGTTGACTGTTTGGGTATATGCTGTAATCTGTTGTCTTGTCATTTATAAGTGCTAATTTTCTTGTTTTCCGTTGTTTTCATTTTTATTTTGTTTTTGTGATGTGTACTTCCTTCAAAGGAATAATAGTTGAGGTATGCAGGAGGCCAGGCCAGAGTCGAATTACTACTCCTAGAAAAGAGACTGATACATGCAGAATATATTCAGGTGTCTCTGAAGGTTTGTTTTTGTTAACATCATTGGTTATGTTAAATCAACCCAAATTGCTGCTCATATTTTCTTTTGAGGTACTGATGCATGATCTATTATTAACTGCAGGTCTGACAACCGGAACACCCATCCATGTGTTTGTACCTAATACTGATCAGAGAGGACATGTGAGTTTCTAGTGTTGGGGCTTATATGATATTGATACTAGCTTCTAAGATAAAAAAAACTAAGTAATGATTTAAAACCTTTAGGGTGGAAAAGTAATCCACCACACCATGCCTCTTTTTTAAATTAAGATTTAACAACAATTGAGGCTTAATTCTATTATACAAACATTGAAGATGTTATGAATGTATTGATAAGGAAAACTTAGATGTATTTAGCTGCTTACATATCTTGCATATTCTCTTAACATTTCATACAGGTCTATATTAGCTGCTTTTTTAGAATCTTTAATGCACTTTTTTAAAAGAAACAAATTGTTCTTCTGGTTTTATGTTGTGCATATTTCTGATGATTCATTTACGGTAATGGCTTCATTTCAGGTTATGAATTTATGCCTTTATGTGAAAGGAAACCATCTGTAGGATGATATAATCTTTTTAACATATGTTGCTAGAGAAGTTTGTGTGTATCTTCAGTTGATGTTCTTTAGTGGTTCTAAGGTGCTTAGAAGGTTTAACTGTTATACAATTGCGTTTCAGGATTATAGTGAAATGTCAGTAGCTTATAGGCCTTCTCACGCAGATGCAACTTACGATATGAAGTATGGTGTCAGATCAGTGCAGGTAATATCTTTAAATATCATTATATAAAAGTACTACTGGCATCAATGGGAAATATAGATTATCAGACCTAATTTATGAACTTAAATTTAAAATTCTAGGGTGGGGGTAGATCCTCAGCAAGAGAGACCATTGGACGTGTTGCACCAGGAGCTATTGCAAAGAAAATTCTCAAGCAATTTTCTGGAACTGAGGTATGTTGATTTCATGAGTTTTATGATGACATTGCACCAGGCTCATAATTTCTGTTTGTAAATATCCATCTTTTAGGTGGAAAAGGCATTTAATGATACATATGGATATCTTTGCCATGATTTTATCTAATATAATTGGAACATCCGTGTGCAGAAGTATAAAATCTGTTGCTAATGCTAGAAACTTATGTGATTTAATTTATATCTTCTATTTATATTCTTGCTTATGTCTCTCAAGTTCACAAGGTTGTACTTCCAGAGGATCGGGTCAATCATGAGTCTCTTACACTTGATCTGGTACAACTGCTTTTTTTATTTTTTTTCCTTTTTAAGATTTTTGTTGGGGCTTGTGTAAAATAAACAATTATTATTTGATTGCTGTTTCAGATCATAGGTAGCTGACTCTATTAGAGGTTTCAACAATTTCTCTAGTGTGCCAATGATGTAATAAACCTGTCACGCTTTTTAGATTTGGAAAACCTCTAGTAAACAATCTCTTTGGTAGCCAGGATTTGCAGCGTGATTGATACTTCTTAGTCCTTCCTTTGTCCACAAATTTCATTTTGGATCATCCCTTCCTATTAATGCCACAAAGTTAGACTAAGTATAATATTCTTCCTAAATATGTTCTTTTAAAAGTGAAAGTGAACTTCCCTCTTATTGTTTTTTCTGGAAATTCTTATTAGCCAGCCAGTTAAAACGTGCTCATAAAGTCATTAAGAACCTTTGAGTTTCTTGAGTTGGGTTTTCATTAACTGATGACATAATGTAGAAGCTATCGTGCTGTAATTTTTTGCCTTTGAAAATGTATATTTACTGCATAAGTTTCAATGGTTGACTGAAGCCAATAACAAGACATGTCCATCCAGATCTTGAGGATTCCCCTATGCTACTGCCCAGTAGCATGCCTTATTAGAATATCTTTGACATATATTGGTCACAGCTTGATAGCATGCAATTCCAATATTTTTCTTATGTAAATTCACAGTTTGAATAAAAAACTTGACATGTGATTTTGTTCTTTCTTTTCTGAAGTTATTGTGGATTATTTGTTGTCTTAGATTTTGGATATCGTTGTTATCTTATTGTCCTTAAGTTTTAAATGATTCCCACATACAGTGGCAAAGCCAAATTGTGGACGAGGCAATTGTTCCCTTTAATAAATGTTATGATAAGTTATTTTGTTAAATACATCAAAAATTTAAAAATCCAACCAGTTTCTCAACCTCCTTTGAACCAAAAAAAAAAAAAGAAAAAAATAATTTGATATCCTCTTTTTCAAAAAATAAAAAATATGACCCGCTTCCATGTTTCTTATAATGTAGCTATACATCAATACTCTTGAGTAATTCTATATTTGACTGAAATTGAAGTAAAACTAAAATGTGTATTTTTTTTTTCAAGACCACATTATTTTTAACAAAAAGCTTTAAATTTTATTTATTTCATATTAAAATATTTCAAATTCTTCAACAAATTGAATATTCAAGAAAACATGAACAACAAATCTTTATTTTATTTGTTATAAGCTTTAGCTATCCATCTTTTGTTTATTAATATAGTTTTTACCATTTGAAGAAATATAAATTTTATAGTATAAAATAAGCCAGTAGAACACTTGCTGGGCAAATTTTATTTTACGATAATAAATTTGACTTTATCAATAAGAATATAAATCTTATCTAAAACAGATAAATAAATAAATATATATAGCTGTTTCTAACTTTTGGAAATGACACGTGCTTAAAATAGTATATTGCAAGTGCTCTTGTAATTGATTGATAGTTCTGAATTGTTACTGACTATAAAATTTTTATTATTTAAACTAATAGTCTAATAATTATTAATGGTATTGTAACAGCACTAGTGTTTCAGATATTATGAAGTCCTAAACATTTCTTATTGTCCTCTTTAATAAAAAAAAGTTACGGATCATCCCTGCACATATAGCTCAAGTTCTGTAATGCTCTGGTAGTGGCTGTATCTTTTTTATTTTAATTGTTCACTTTTCAGGTAGTGAGGACTATTTACTATTATTAGTCCTCTTCATAGTTTACTTCGATTTATTGAAGGCAGGTTTCGAACAAATATGTACTCAATTTTCTCCCGACTTGCTCATTTCTGTTATCATGGATGTTTCTCCACTGAATAGCCTTTGACTTGACCATGCATGAATGAAAACCTAACAGATAGAGAGCAATATCGTCAGGTGTCCAGATCCTGAATATGCTGAGAAGATGATTGCAACCATTGATGCTGTTCGAACAAGAGGGGATTCTGTTGGTGGTGTTGTTACATGCATTGTGAGGAATGCCCCACGTGTAAGCTCTCTCTCTCTCTCGGACTTGTTTGTATGCAAGTGAACGTATATGTTCTTGATGGTGTTATATTATCAATTTTTACGGTTTATTGGCTAGCACATGAGTTTGTCTTCCTTAATGGTTGATGTGATATGAGGCAGTTCCTTCATCTCTTAGATTTGACTGCTTTATTTTATAAGACTTCTTATCAAGTATTTGCCAAGTCTTAAAATACGGAATTGCTTGGCAGGGGCTTGGTTCACCAGTTTTCGACAAACTTGAAGCTGAGCTGGCCAAAGCTGTAATGTCACTGCCTGCAACAAAGGGCTTTGAATTTGGGAGTGGGTTTGCAGGTTAAGAACTTGGGTACTCTGAACTGCATTTGACTTCAAAATTTTTTAGTTGAGCTTGGTGACTGGAATGATGACTACAAAGAATATCATTTGAAAATCATCTTCTAATTTTATTGATTGCAATTTTTAGTTTAAACATAAGACAACAAAAATCCTTGCAGGCACTTTAATGACTGGCAGTGAACATAATGATGAATTTTACATGGATGAGCATGGAAAAATCAGGACAAGAACAAATCGTTCTGGTGGCATACAGGTGTGTTTTTTCATGCTGAATTCATTGCCATTTGCATAGAGTAAGAAATGGTGAGATATTATAATTGAGCATTTATGTTGAGATTTTGCTGTGTTCGTGAGCAGGGAGGAATATCCAATGGTGAAACTATAAACATGAGAATAGCTTTCAAGCCAACATCTACAATAGCCGTAAGTTTTACTATTTTCTTGATTCTATGTCTTATCTCTTTCTGTGTGTACATGCACAAACTTCTGCACACAATTACGTGAGTACACATGCAAGGAATTTACTTTTTTAGGATTTGTTCCGAGACCACGGCTTTGGTCATTCAATTCTTCACACTTGGAAAAGGCCTTTATATATATATATATATATATATATATAAATAGTATACAAACCAGACCCGATGTTCTGTTCCAAATTCCCACATCTCCATTCCATTTCATATTTTGAAGAAATCGAAGAAAAGTTTGCATTAATTGACTACACCCCTTGTCCCTTTTGGAGATCACTTCTAGGGAAGGCAGTGGGTAGGGTGCCCACGAAGAGTGCCTTAACCATTCCCATAAAATACTCATATTCATCCCAAACTCATTTAAAAATATGTCTATATTATCCATTCCATACCCATCCCAAACCCTATTAGTACTACCCATATACTACCTGATACACATTAAATATTCTTTTTTTTAATTTTCTTTAAAAAGATAAGCATATATATAAAATTTCAAATAATGTCATATATAAGTTCATATAACACAATAAAACAAAGATTATATATAAAATCATCAACCACACAAACTACACTGTTAAGTCCAAATTTCGAATCAAGTACCAAAAAAAATTACATTCAACTTAAAAGAAATCCATAAACAACATATAATTAAAAAAAGTTTAGGAAAATATATTCTAATGCATGTATTTGTAATATTAGTGGGCATATTATTTACAAGTTTAAGTTTTACATACTTTATGTACATAAAATTTTTCTAAGTATTTAGTGCAATATACTTATAGTTAGTAAGAAATATTTATGCAATATATCCATACTTTATTTAAAATTATCTATAAATATAAATAATTCAATCATTGTTAAAAAAAAAAATAATTAGTGCTAATAGTGTGAAAAAAATAAATTTTATATGCATAAATTCAGGATACATATTATGTATATAATCAGGTTCCGATAGACAATATCCTTCTGCGAAGGTGTAATGTTACTTTTGGTCAGATTACAGATATTTAAACTTAATTTAATAACTTTTTTGAATATTTGCTTGTGCAGAGGAAACAACATACAGTGACCAGAGATAAAAAGGAGACCGAACTGATAGCTCGTGGTCGTCATGATCCTTGTGTTGTACCAAGAGGTATGTCCATCTATCATCCCCTCCTATTTATTTTGTTCTCTTTTTGGAGCTGATGGTGTTATCCTTTTCCCCTCATCAGCTGGGGATTGGGTGTCTGGTTGAAAAGAAATGGTAATCCCTTCAGGACACAATTAATAAAATGTATTAAATTATCCTTTAGAACTTGGGCGATAGTTATTACCTACGATAATCATGCGTAAGAAATTTTATGAAAGTAAACAATTTTGATTACATGTGCTTCTTGCCCATATATGGAAGTGAAAAAGTTATTCCTCTTTAAAGTTTGTAATCTCGGCTATGTTGGTGATGCAGCGGTGCCTATGGTAGAAGCCATGGTAGCCCTGGTTCTGGTGGATCAGTTGATGGCACAGTATGCACAGTGTTATCTATTTCCCGTCAATCCAGAGCTACAAGAGCCCTTCAAGTTACCAATAGTTGAGCCTGTCAACACTTCTTTTTAAAAGCTATAACATTGCAATATGGCTGTACTGTAACATTTTTCTTCTAGTCTGTTAAGTTTTCCTTGAGAATTGTCATAAATTTTACCATGAGAATATGCTTCCATAGTTGTGGGATTACAAGGCAAGGCTGCAAATTTTTTTTTAATCTTTCCATTTGGTGTTTCTGCTTTGTTATAATAATATACGCAGATATATATTATTATCTGCAAATAAGAAAAAAGCCCAAGAGCAAAGGCTTTGGACCCTTTTCTTTTTCGGCCGTTCTTTCTTCTCTATATTGTAAATGAAAGTAGGGGTCAGCACCGTCATTTTTTATCTTAATTAATCAAGTTATTGGTTTGGTTCTGAATTAATTAGAACTTTGTTTTGGTTGAATTTGATTGGGTAATTGAGTTTTTGAGTAAAATACTAAAGAAATTCTCACTTTAGGAAAAACGTTTTTAAAAAATAATTTTTATTTTATTTATTTTTTTAGCTTTGAAAATTGTTTTCAAAACAAACATAATTTGGAAGCAAGTTTAAACAAAAACAGTATATAAAAAATTTTAAAAATCAGTTAATAAAATAAAAATAAAAAATTTGTTTTTTAACACTCAATATTAATATGAAGAAAAATTACTATTTAAAGTTTGATATATTAT
This sequence comes from Balakata baccata, assembly GCA_949630135.1. NCBI lineage: Eukaryota > Viridiplantae > Streptophyta > Magnoliopsida > Malpighiales > Euphorbiaceae > Balakata > Balakata baccata. The sequence continues at coordinate 35,462 of CATIWF010137590.1, forward strand.
ACTAATACCTCCTTTAGGTTTAAAAATTATATGACTTGTTTTATTTGTTTTATTATATTATACTAATGTGTTTTTGAATTAGATTTTTTATTAGAAAAACGTTAGATTGTAGTGAAATGATAAATAGAAAATTACTATATACCTCCTAAAGTTTGATCAATTATATTATTATCTTTTGAAATTTGATATATTGTACTAATATCCATTGAACAAAAAATATTTTTTTTGACTAATGGTAAATGTCATAAAATTTAATAGAATGACTATATAATTTAATGGAGATAATATTGAAGGGATAAATTATATAATTTTTAAACTTTATGAAGTACTAATATATTATATCAAATTTCGAAGATAAATAATAATTTTTCCTAATTTCAAACTTCTCCTTAAAATTATTATTTATTATGTGTTTATTTTATATCATTTTATGGATTTTATTAAGTGATAATTGTTTGTTTATAAATTTAAATTATAGCAGAATTCTTATAATCATTAATGCCCAAAATCTAGATTGATTGCAAGGCTTGGATATCTATGAACTTCTACAGTCCAGAAGTATATGCAAAAAGAAGAGGGCAAATATCATATATTTTGAATTTTATGCATTTTTACGATTATATTTAATTTTATAAAAAAAATTATTTAAATTATATGAATTTTCACTTTTGTAACTAATATTACTCTTGAAATCAATCTCGGATCATATTTGGCGCTGAAGTGAACTAACATGTGGCATAAAATTATAAGAAAAATATTACGTTTCAGTCTGCATCAATACCAATTAGATTTGAAAGCCGATTCTAAAATACTTAGATTTATTACAAAAGTAAAAATTTATATAATTTAAATAAAATTTTTATAAAAGTAGATATAATTGTAGATAAAATTTTTAAAAGTAGATAAAATTTAATTTGATAGTTATCCAAAAGAAAAAAAGTTATTTCGCGATTCAATTGTCAAAGAGGAGACTTTTCACTGCGTATTGGCAAATTGGCATGTACAGTTTACACCGTAATCGCTAATTTGAGGTTTGAAATTATAATGTTAATTAAGAATTTAAGTCTTAGAATTCCTTTATCACATAAATTTTATTTAAAAATTTAATATTCATTTAATGGATAACTTTTATATACTATTAAAGAAGCAAAAATTTATGTTTATTGTCAATGGCAGCTTTCTACAAAATCAAACCCAACTTCCACTTTCGGTTGCCGATGATTTACATCTTGTTTGCGGTTGTTAAAATACTAATATGTTCCTTTTATTATTTTGGTAAAATGAAGTGTTTTTTTTGAAAAAAATTGTATTTTTAATTTTTTAATTTTAAAAACTGTTTTTGGATAAAAATATGTAAATATATATTTTTCCGAAAATTATATTTGAAAAAAAAAATAGTTCATAAAAAATTAAAAAATCAGTTAATTAAATAAAAAATTCAATATTTATTTTTGGACATTCAATAACAATTTTAAACACATCTTTTATCTACTTTCTATAGAGATCTAGAAATTTTGTATCATGTTATAAAATAATTAATCTATTATTGATCACTCGCTTTATTTAAATTCATTTGTTAAAAAAAAAGGATTTATTTCATTTTTATTGGATAAAATAAGAAATTTATATAAATTATTAGAGTCTAGTAATCCTACTCATTTCCTTGACTTTTGACCCTATCTAATGTAATTTAATCATATATGATATAAAGCAGAATTAAGAGAAAATAACATATTTTCTATTTTAATAGAATTTTTAGTTTTTTTTATAATTTCTTTTATTTTAAATTTAATTATAAAGTTCTAATTGAACTACAATTCTAAATTGAAACAAAAGAAAAAAAAAAATAAAAAGTCTAATTCAAGTTGACATGTCTTATCACCCAATAAATTTCGTCCATGTAAATTAAGATTCTATTTTCTGTCTATTTTACACCCAACAAAATAAAACATGATTGTATATTTTTTATTTAAATATTTATTTATTGGTACAAAGTACATGTCTTTGCTCAAATCAAAAGTGCCAACTTCTACTTCTCTCTGCTCTTTTCATTTATACGTTTATTTCTATTTGACAGGAAAATGATATATGATCTGAAATTATGTATAATTGAATCAATGGCAATATATATATATATATATATATTAGGTATTAGGCAAATCTTGCTCTCAATTTTCAGTAGGTATTTGAACCAACTGATAGATTTGTTTTAATTTTTCTTTTTAGAAGTAATTATGAAAAAAAAAAATCACAAATTTTTGCCAACCAATTTTATGATAGCAAAAATTTTCCATCCTATGAATTATATTTGTTCACGAATACAATATCCTTTTTAAAACTTGATCAGCTTTGTGATCGGTTCCGGTTAAATAGGTCGAAATGGCCGAGTCAGTCCCGCTTAACAACACTGCTTATTACATATTATATTTTTTTTTTCCAAGAAATTTATTACATAATATCTATTCTTATTAAGTGATAGGGATCAATTTATTTATTTTTTAATTGTTGATGTCATTTTCAATTGACATCCCCATAATTCTAACCAACTAGTTTTAACATCCCCAATTATGCTACGTGACATAATCATACCCAACTAACTTTAATTTCCCAACTAATTAATGAAATGTACTTTTTTTTTATTTTTTTAAATTCATACATAACACGTTCGATCTAAGAAATTTTGCTTAGAACTATATAATATCAATATGCTCTAATTATGTATATGCATGAGGATATTAGATTTTAAAATTCAATAAATTACTCATAAGTTTATGCCATTTTAAGGTCAGAAATAAACTTTTAAAAAAATTAACAATACAATGTTGGAAAAAATATGATTATAAGTCATTTTAAGAGGGTAATTCAGGTGGGTTACATAATTCGGTTTTGAGAGAAAGATCTGAATATATATTCATTGACATGAGAATTATGAATTAATATATTCATATATTCAAAATGAAAAATGTGTGAATAGAAATTAAAACGCAAAGTGAGCTCTCTGCTAAAAAAATATAAAGAAGAAGAGTGAAAGTAGGAGTTGTTTGTTTCACATCACTAAAATGTAAAGTTAGACTTGTGTTTATATATTAAGATGCATTTTTACTTGGGTAAGAAAGTAGTATGGAAAACTCTTTCTCGCGCGCTCAGGCGCAGGAAGGGTGCAAATCCATGGTTTGGGATAAGTCAATGCGTGGATGTATAACCCGCTTATACAAATGTCGGCCCAAAATTTCATAGTCTAAACCAAGCCCAATTTTTACATTTTTTTTATTTCTGAAAATTGAAGCAACACTCCCTTATTGATCCATACAACCAATTGTCTGGTCTATACTCACATGTGGATCTACACTGCATGCCTGTATGGATTGTGTTCTATATTAGTCTTTTAAGCTTCTTGTCTTTTGGAATTTCATTTTCTGATATTTCAACGATTAATTTCACCATTGTTTTAGAGTTACAAATGCATTAAAAGAGATTAATTACAATTAATCTCATGTATCTTCCATCTAGTATAAATAAGAGTTTTTGACTTGTGTTGAAGAGGTTTTTTGAGAGTTAAGTTTGCTTCTTTTTTTTTTTTGAGAAAGTCTTCTTCTTCTTCCTTTTTTTTCTTCTTCTCAAGTGATAGAAAGTGTGACAATATTCAGTTCGCTGAGCTTTAATTTCCAGAACTATTAATTAATGTATTCATATGCTCAAAATGAAAAATGTGTGAATAGAATTTGAAAATTAAAGTAAGCTCCTTGCTAAGGAGGTATAAAGAAGAAAAGTGAAAGTGAGAATTGTTTGTCCCACATTACTAAAATGTAAAGTTAAACTTGTATTTATATATTAAGATGTATTATTACTTGGGTAAAAAAGTAGCATGGAATGAGTGCAAATCCATAGTCCAGGATAGGCCAATGCGTGGGTGCGTAACTTGCGTACAAGAATGTCGGCCTAAAATTTCATGTCTAGACTAAGCCCAATTTTTATATATTTTTTTATTTTTGAAAATTGAAGCAACACTCTTATGTTGATTCACACGGCCAATAGTCAGGCAAATCCGTATGGATCCATACGGTTGTGGATTCTATACTCTCGTGTGGATCCACACGGCCAGACCTGTGACACACCCATGTCGTTGTGCTGCAATGTGTACATGGCTAATCCACACTCCTGTGTGAATCTACAAGTCTGTGTTAATTGTGTTCCAAATTAGTCTTTTGAGTTTATTGTCTTTTGGAATTTCATTTTTTGATATTTTAAAGATTAATTTCACTATTATTTAAGAGTTACAAATACATTATTGACAGCTTTTAAAAGAGATTAATTACAATTAATCACATATCTCCTCTATCTAGTATAAATAAGAGTTTTTGACTTATGTTGGAGATGTTTTTTGAGAGTTGAGTTTGCTTATTGTTGAGAAAGTCTTCTTTTTCCTTTTTTTT
>CATIWF010137621.1:0-63463 GCA_949630135.1 Balakata baccata
ATATGTATATTTTAAATAAATATTTTAGTAAAAAAAAAAAAATTTATTCCAGTGTTTTCTTTTAATTGAAGAATTAAGACAGTTATACAAGTAATACTCACTTACCTTATTATTACATAGTGGGGTAAGGAGGTGTTACAAATAATGTGCAAGACACGTTAATAAAAAATCATAATCATATCATAATTATCATATAATCATACTATATATAAAAATGTGAATACGGGGAATATACAAATTTAAAAAGAAAGAAAAATTAATTTGATAAAAAAAATATTATGAAAGCGGGGCAAAAAAATAACTATAGCATATTATCATTCAAAATACAATAATAATGGTTTTCACTGAAATATTAAATTTATATAATAGTAAGTTTATGTACATAATATATAATATAAAATTCAAAATACTGAATACAATTCTTATAAGTTATTTGAAAATTTATAATTTCTTAATAATTTATATATAGCTCAATAATTAATTTATTTTAATTATATATACAATGAGTTAAGTTTTTAAAATTTACTTGCATAGTATAATATAATTTACTTTTATATAAATTATAAGAATCAAATATAATTAACAACCACTAGTATTTAAACTAAATGTAACTCAATTCAAGATAATAATAATTATTTATTTAATAATAATTTACATGCATCGCATGTGGATAATTAGGAATAGAGGGACAAAAAATAATAGTAAAATACTTACTATATCTATTTTATATATAATTCTTAATAATAGACAAATTAGTAATTTGGAAGATTGACAAAATGACCGTAAATACCTACTACCTCTATTTTATATATGACTCTTAATAATAGACAAATTAGTAATATTCATATGAATTATATGAGTTTAATATTTAATAATTACGTGCAACGCAGCCAACTTAATTGTATTAGTTAATATGTTTAATTTTGTTATTTAATAATTTAATTTATTAGTAAATAATATTAATAATTCATTAATTAGAAGTCCAATTCTATTATAACTAGATAACTATGTTTTACATATAACTAATATTAAAAAGAAATAAAAATAATAATTTAATAAAAAAATTAGGAAGACATGGTTAAAAAAATATAATAGACAAGATAATCTGTATATAGTAAATAAATTAACAAATATAGTAGATAAGATAATTAATTGGTCAAATAATATAACATGATTTTTTGTTTATATAGTTTGATATAGTAATTAAATATAATTAACAAATATTAGTATTTAAATTAAATGTGACTTAATTACATACAAGATAAAATTATTTTTAATATTTATTTAATAATGATGAATCCAATTATTAAAAATCACGTGCATTGTATGTGAATGATTGAGAATAGTAGGGACATTTAAAATGACCGTTAAATATTTACTTATTCTATGTTACATACGACTTTTAATAATGGTCAAATTAGTAATTTGACCATTAGTATGAGATAAATATACAATTTTATAATTCAATATAAAGAAAATGTTATAATAATACGAAACAAATTAATAAAAAAATATAAGAAATTATATAAAAACTTTGAAATAAACATTATTCATATAATTTACTATAAATAAAATATTATAAAAAATTAATAAATTAATAAAATAATAATTAATTAAAAATTTAATATTTAATAATTACGGTTTATGAAATTATACTAAATAAAAGTAGGATGGGAGTATAAAATAAAAACCATTACCATGGTGTGTTCGTGCACCCGTTACATTTCTTATGCGCGCACACTTCCACGGCGCCTTAGGATTGGGCTCGGTATATATATGTCTCTGAAGTCTGTATTATGCAAACACTAAACGAAAACAGAAAAACTCTCTTGCTTTCCCTCTCTAAATAAAAACCCTAGCTGGAGGATTCCTCTATCTATCTTCCTGAATATACTTCTTGACTATTTTTCGACTCTATTTGCGAGCTTTACTTGAAGTTCTGTTCGGCGATTCGGCTTAGTATATTGTTCGTTTCAGGGTTTTCTTCGCTTGTTTTCGTAAGTTGTTTGAAAGCTAGGGCTAAACATGGATTTTGATTATAGGCGAGAACGAACGCAATTCGAAGACAATATAGTAGCCTTTAATGGCGAAGAAGACGAAGAGTATTACGACGAAACTCCACAAGAACGGCAAATTGGCGGTGCTGGCAACGGGAGAAAGCAACCCTTAAATCGTGACTCTTCCTCGTCTTCTTCTTCTCAAGGGTTAGTTTGTTTAGGTTTCTTGTTCAGGGTTTTTTTAGGGTATCGCAGCCCAAAAAATTTGAGCGTAATTGGGGAAATAATTTTCGATTTTTATGCTTATTCTTGTTGGTAGAAAACTCTTTGTCGGCGGAGTCTCGTGGGAAACTACTGAAGGTACTGTGAAAATTCTTTTTCCACTACTTTTAGTTGCATTATGATAATATTTAATGGATCAATGGATTCCTGGTGTTTGAGTCTTACATGCTTGTCGTAATTGAATTGGATGTTGCATTTTTTAATAGCTAATGAGCGTATGATGGGTCCGGTCTTGCTCTGTGTTATTGTTAATTGTGCTTCAGAATGAATTAATTAAGTCACTGAATCACGCATATTTAAGTATTATTCATATATTCCAGTAATTTGTTTGCTTTGCGGTCTCTCATAGTAGAGAACAGTGACTCTGCTTTTGGGCATGATTTTACCGTACTATGGATTGGCAAACAACTTAACTACTGCGATGAGCTCCGGGCTCTGGGTCCTGTGCTGCGATGGCTGTTTTTGAGTCAAGTTACCTTTTTTTTTTATTCTAATTTCCATTTACATATTGTCATTTCTTCATAATACTTTTACAGTAATGCTTTTCATTTTATCTGGCTTCAGAAACCTTCGCTGATTACTTCAGCAAATATGGGGAAATCACAGACTCAGTAATAATGACGGATAGACATTCTGGAAGGCCAAGGGGGTTTGGATTTATAACATTTGCTGATCCAGCAGTTGCTGATAGGGTATTGGAGGAAGACCATGTCATAGATGGCAGAGTGGTAACATTCTCTTTTCCTTGATGCTACACAAGGCCTTTTGATAGTTTTTTTTTTTTACTTGTAGTTCATGCTGATGAGTGATCAAAATTTTAGTATTTTGAAGCTTATTCTGGTGCATTCTTTTTCAGGTTGAAGTGAAGAGGACAGTTCCAAGGGAGGATATGGATGTTAGAAGTCTTATGAGAGCAAAGAAAATCTTTGTTGGTGGAATATCACCAGCTCTGACTGCAGGTGAATTGTTAAACCTTTTCGTTGAATTTTCCCATTCCTATGATAAATTGCTTCCTCATTTTGACAATAAGTTTTTTTGTAATAGACAAGTTGAAGGAGTACTTCTCTATTTATGGAAACATTGTTGAGTACCAGATTATGGTGGATCATAAAACTGGACGGTCTAGAGGCTTTGGGTTTGTCACTTTTGATGGTGAAGATTCTGTTGAACAAATATTTTCAGAGGGCAAGACCCACGAACTTGGCGGTAAACGGGTAAGTTGTAAATATTTTTTGGAATTAGTATATTTGTTGATTTGCTGTATGTTTTTTAAATGACATACTTTTACTTCCATCTGTGTTTAGGTGGAAATAAAGAAGGCTGTACCAAAAAGAAGTGGTGGTGATTATGGTTCTAGTGCAAAGTCTCATTCTGGATTTGGCAATGGTGCAGGTGGTTATAGTGCTAGCCATACTTCAAGGGTTATGTATGGTGGGAAAATGGGCAGAGTAAATGGTGGGTACAGTGGATATGGTGGATACAGTGGTTATGGAAGTTATGGAGGAGGCTATGGAAGTGGTAATGGTTTTTATGGTGGCTATGGTGGATACGGTTATGGATTTGGGTTTGGTGGACCAATGATGCTTGCCAGTGGTTATGGTGTCCCTGGTGGTTATGGCACCACTGCTGTATATGGAAGAATCAGCGACAGTGGCAATGGATATGGAATTGGTGGTGCTGTAAATGGAGGTCATGGCAGTAATAAAGGATACAGTAGCAGTGAGAATGGGAGTAGTGCGGTTACAGCAAGATATCATCCTTACCAAAAGTGAAGGGAAATATTCTCTTGCCATTGATTTCTAATCCTTATGTTCGAAAGAAAAAATATTTTTCTATACATGCTGAGTCAGGGTAGGTTGTTTCAAAAAAGCTGCTGCTATTTTATTGTTCAACCTTTGCGAATTGTGTAAGGTGGTTGGCTTGGAACTAAAATGGTGATTTGGTTATAATTTGATAGGACACAACAAAGTCTGGTTTGGTTATAATTTGATAAGACAACAAAGTCACAGTATAGAATTCGATTTTGGGTTCGTGGAATTACTTAGGATAAATGGTTAGTTTGCAAAGCAAGAAAGTGAAATTTAGGAGTAAAAAATTGTTTTGTTGAAACCCTTGTATCGTGAACCATAGTTTTCGATTATTATTGTTGAACATATTTGAGAGGCAAACATGTGATGCACTGCAGAATTGCTAGAAGCTTACAATGTTAAACGGTGCAGAAAATTTGTGGTTAAATATGGGCATATCCTTATAACCGGATCTAGAAGGATCCATCATCTATGATATTGAATTGTCGATTGTCTTAAAGAAACATCTGTTATATGTTCTATTTATGAGCGGCTGCTTTGCTTGCGCTGGATTTGTTTATTGATCTCTTTCTTTTTTTTCCCATTCTATCTTTGATACATTGGAATTATTGTTTGCATCATATTTTTGCTATAGATCCATTTGGATGAAGTCCAAATCCGTAACAAAAATTAAAGTTCAAAATCCATATAAGTAATCAGAGTTTATATTCATAAGAAGTTAGTTACTTGGCTTGACATCAGTTATTTAGCAGAAACGGTAAAAGATGATATCTCTGTAGAATAGGAACAGTTAGAGAAAGGTAGAAAAAAATGTGAAACTGAAAAAATGTAGTGTACTAGAGACAAGAGAAGGTGACTAAGAGTGTTGAATGTAGCCAATATTTATTTGCCCTAATGCTATAAAAAGGAAAGGACCAACAAAAAAAAAAAAAAAAAGAGGACCCAACATAATCAACAACATTCAACAAATGCTCAACTATTTAATTCAACTCAATTTCAACAATTTTCATTTTAGCATTAGTATCTCTAGCTACTTTAGCCTTATTTAGTTCAATTATAGTTTATTAGTATTTGAATTTTGTGAGTGAAGTTTTTCTTTAAGCATTAGTCTATTTATTTTCATAATGTTCATTTATTTACATCATTCTCAAGCTCAATTCGTATTCATTTAACATTTCAATTTCATTAACAATTAAATTTAAGCGTACTATCAAGGAAATCTAGAGATTTACAGTCAATTGATTGGAAGTCAAGACACAAATTTAATTTTTAGTTTAAAAACACTTTAATTTTCTGGCACAATTGCACTCTCTCACATTCTAACTTTTTTTTTTTCAGCAAACAATTATATTTTTATTTTTAAACTCATAGGCATTAGACGAGATAAGCTACAGGGTAAGATTTGTGGGAAAAAAACATGGATACCTAGAAGAAATAGAGAACTTACACATATAACTAGTTGATATATCTATTTAAATTATTGATTTAATTCATATCAAAATAAATCTAAAACAAGAGCAAAAAAATTATAAAAGATTCAATATTTTAATTTTAAATGTTTCATAAATCATATTTGACTAATAAAAATGATAATATTAATCAATTCATAAATAACTAGTAAAGTGAATATTCACTATATAAAAAACCAAATTATATTATAACCATTATATCTAAAAATTTAAACTAATTGTCTATATCAATTTTAAAGCCAAAATAATTCAAAAAGATAAAAAGTAATAATATTTTCATACAATTGCAATCGTCTATACTATTAAAATTATAGGCATCTAGATATTTATCATTAGTGTAAGATTATTCTTACAACCATTATATGCATTAATTTAATCATTTCTACAAGGTAAACACCATTTATAACATCTAACAATAATTTATATTGTATTATATATGTATAATTTACATATATAAATATATATCGGGACAGGGGATAAGGTGGGTATATAAATACCGTCCTCGCCTCATCCCCATTAAATTTCATTTCAAATTTTTCAGTAACTCGCCCCTATTCTAGTCAAAAGTAAAAGAAAATTTACTCTATTTGAGTTAGTATGGAACAAAAATCCACAATCCAAATTAAATTGTCATCCATGGGAAAAGAGCTATCAATCAAATGCACTCCCGTAAGGGCCTTATAAGCTGACTTTACTTTGCTGCTGATGGTGTAAGACTTTGACATTGAAATAGAAGAGTGCCTCATGTGAAGAAGAATTATAGTGTATCTTTATTAGTTGATGTCGAGGAAAAAGAAAATAATTTTGTACTTTTGTTATTAGTCGCAGCACATTTTTAAAGTGCTTATCATTGTTGTATATTAGCTACTCACTCTTTTAGATTCTTTTACTTATAAATTTCATAATTTTTAATTGCAGATTTTTTTTATATTAATTAAAATTTGGATTTATTTTGTACTAAAATTTTTACAGATGATTTATTTTCATTTTGTTCTTGAAAGTTAACCGTAAATAATAGTAGAAATATTTTTCAAGGATAAACTTGAACATATTAGCCTTAATATGTAAATGTAAAATTAAAGGGGGGAAAAAAAACCCGCACATGTGAAAAGGCGACGCTGCAAACTCGCGCACGAAAATCTATCATGAAAATATGAGGTTGATGAAAACGCGCGCTGGTACGGGGGCACCTCGCCCGGCGTTTTCTTCCCTCGTTTTATAAGATCCTACTTTAGGGCTGTTCCATTTTCTCGTTTTCCACACACCCTCTCAAAATCCACCAACAATGAGTAGCGACAACAAGGATGCCTTCGACATGTCCGAGGTCGACACTTCTCTTCCTGCCGCCGCCGCTGGTAATCCCACCTCTTCGCTTCTTCTTCTTCTTCTACAAGATCAAGTTTATGTATGTCATTTTTATTTTCTTACATTATTATTATTATTATTGTAAGTAATCTCCCTGATATCTAGCATAATCCCTAATTTACACAGCCTTTTATGTGCTGTTTGTTTATCAGGAAACAACTCCGTTTATCTCAGTGTAGTGTTATCTAATTGAGAAGATTTTTGTTTGTGCATGTGTATGTTTAGTGATTACTGAAATTATGCATGTGATGTTATTTCTTTCAATCTATTTATGTCTGATTGTGTGCGCACCTGTGGAAAGTATTTTGAATCGCTATAACTGTATTTATAGTTTAAACTTAAACTCACTGCGGATGCTTGTTGCTGTGTACAGCTCTTAGCGCAGCGGATCGTGCTGAGCTTGTTAATGCACTCAAGGCAAGTAATTTGGACAAATTGTGCCTTTTTAATTTCAAAATAAAAACGTTTATGGAGCAGTTGGTGGTGCACATGACATGAGAATAATATTCATTTTGTGATATGAAGTACCGTAATCCGTATGGATAAAATGACAATTTCATCTTCCATTTCCAAAAACTAATGGCTTATTGATCAATTCAATTGAGAAATAGTATTCCAGCATGCATTACTCTTTTGGGGTATTTCGCAGGATAAACTTCAGAGCTTGGCTGGAAAACATTCAAATGTTCTTGAAACCCTGTCACCCAATGTACGGAAGTGTGTTGAGTTTCTGAAAGAGTTTCAGGTATGTTTACAATTTCTAATTTTATGATTTAACTTTTTTTTTTAATGACTATCATTATCATTAACTTCCTTTTCTTTTTAGTTTGAACATTTTTCTAGACAGTTAATGAATTGCATATTCTTCTTTTCATGCCTAATGGAAAAAAAGGAGGTTGGTTTTATATTTATGAATTAACATGTGGCCTCATTTTCAATATTTTGCTCTTTGTGATGTAGTAGCATCAAATTCCAAAATAGGTTTATTTAAATTAGTTTTGCTATTTTATTTGAGTATGTTTTCTGCATTTAATTTTTATTGGGAATTTTTTTATATTTATTTAAGATTTTTATTTAGTGAGTGCATTGTTCTGGTCAGAATTTCTTTTGTCAAGGAACATGGATTAGGATTTATCCTGATTAGTATAAATAGGTTTAGTGGCAATTGCAAGCTGGTTTGGAAAAATCCATTACAAGACTGCAATTATGTGGACTGTAGGAAATGGATAATGATATCTATGTAGTACTGATGTATTGATACAGCTGAGAATCCAGTCCACTAAAGAATATTGATATGCATTAGGGATCTATTCACAAGTCTTATGGATGTACTGGCAGTAGATTTTGTACTAAACTGTAATATACATGTTCACTTATCTTTTGATCAATAGATAGATATAAAGATCAATTATGCATATCCGATTTACAGAGCCAACATGATGAGCTGGAGGCAAAGTTCAAGGAGGAGAGAAGGGCACTGGAAGCTAAATACCAGAAACTTTATGAACCACTTTATACAAAGGTATGTATGGTATTGCCTATCATCTTAGATATTGGATCCCAACATTAAAACTACTATACTGTCTCCATTACTCGTACTGGGAATGTAGCATATTATCAAATTATGACATGTTTCTCAATTTGTAAGGCTCAATGATACATCTAGTTTGTTGATTCTAATTTGTTGTTGGGCACTCACAGAGATTTGAGATTGTGAATGGTGTAACAGAAGTTGAAGGTGTTACAAGTGAAGTTGCAAGAAACCAAGAAGGGGACAAAGCTGCAGAAGGTGTCCATTTCGTAAAGTATATTTGTTGGTAACTCATAATTCTTGTACTTGATGTGAATTACATTTTTTATACAGATAAAGGAGTACCTGATTTCTGGCTCACTGCAATGAAAACTAATGAAATAGTCGGAGATGAGGTAATGGCGTGGTTTAGTTTATCCACTGATAGTCTAGGTGTGACAATGTATTTTCCTGATTTTTGGAGTAGATTACTGAACGTGATGAAGGGGCTCTAAAGTTTCTTAAAGATATCAAATGTTTTAGAATTGATGATCCTCATGGTTTCAAGCTGGAATTTTACTTTGATCCTAATCCCTACTTCAAAAATTCTGTCCTGTCAAAGACGTATCACATGATTGATGATGACGATCCTATTTTGGAGAAAACCACTGGGTAATTAAATGCATGTTGTGCTGAAAATTTTAGTTATTTTCTTCATTTTTCTTATTACATCAGGGTATTTTGTAGAACTATGATTGAATGGTATCCTGGAAAATGCTTGACAAAGAAGGTGCTGAAGAAGAAACCAAAGAAAGGATCAAAGAACACCAAACCCATCACCAAAACTGAGAATTGTCCGAGTTTCTTTAATTTCTTCAACACTCCTTCACTCACTGAGGAAGAGGAGGACCTGGATGATGATGCTGTAAGTTCTGCATCTTGCATTCGAGCATTTTATAATACATTAGCATTTGTAATTTCTTAGATGCATTGGCAGGTTGACGAAATTCAGGATAGAATGGAACAGGATTACAATATTGGGTAAGTGCCAACTGCATTGCTAATTTGGTTCAATTCGCCATTCTCCTTAATTTGGAACAAGTTTTTATTTGGTCATGTTCTGCAGTACTACGATTCGGGACAAAATCATTCCTCATGCTGTTTCATGGTATACTGGGGAGGCTGTCGAGGAAGATGAGTTGGATTTAGAAGATGACACTGATGACGGTGTGGATGAAGAGAATGAGAATGACGATGATGTGGATACTGAAAAACAGGGTAGGAATAAGGTATAAACATCTGTAAGATATTTTCCTCTTTTATATTCTTCCTTTCTGCATTTGAATGTTGGATAGCGTTGCTAGTATTTCAAGTTTGCTAATCTATTCTTCCACCCTTGCGTTTTATTTTTGGTCGAATCATCTAGCGGACCTAAGGTGAGTTCATCCAGCAAAACCAAGTCTTGGTCCTGTTTCTGAAGTATTGATTCTGATTTGTCACCTGGTGTTTGAATTGCTGAAGCGTGGAGCATAGACTGGTAAAAGGAAGCAAGGAGAGCTTTGAAAAAGTTTTTTATTTTTTGGTGAGAAAAAGTATGGGTTTTGATTACATAGGTTTAAGAAACCAGATTATGCATCTTCTTTTGAATTTAGGCTTTTTATGGTATAGATTCTAAATTTTCTTATCCCTGGCTCGATGCTGTATAGGGTGGCAAAAAGGGGAATGAATACTTTATCTGTATATTCATGTATACCTTTGCTTAATCGAATGTTCTTCTGGAATGAATTGAATTTCCTTTTTAAAAGATGAAAGAATTTGTGGATATTTGACGTTCACAGGCATTTCCCTTTTTCTTCTTTTCTTTAACATCGATCAGAAAACTCCTTTTTTTTTCAAGAGAATCAGTTAAGTTACTAAGGAGAATTAACTTCTTTTTCTTGTTGAATCCATCAGATAAATGTAAGGATTTTTATAAATGTACCAAAAAGTACTTAAATATTTATAAAAATACAGTCTTTTAAAGTTTTTTTTTTAAATGGCAAAAACAACAAAATATTTTTAAAAATTTCAAAAGTGGCCAAAATATTATAAAAATACTGAAATTTAATATTTTTTTCAAGTTTTATTAGAAAATTAATGAAATTTTAAATTATATTCGGTTTATCCAAAATTTACTTAAAATTAATCTAAAATTTATTCGAGATTTATTTAAAATTTAACTAAAATTTATCAAAAAATTAATGAAAATTAAAATTACTCAAGATTTATCTAAGATTTATTCAAGAATTACCAGGTTTATCTAAGATTTACTAGAAAATTAATAAAAGTTAAAGTTATTTAAAATTTATGAAAAATTTATCCAAATTTTACCTAATATTTATAAGAGATTGACTCAAAATTTACTGGAAAATTAGTAAAAATTGAAATTACTCAAGATTTACCTTATATTTAATCAATATCTCAATTAAAAACTACCTAAGATTTACTAAGATAAATAATCTTAATTAAGTTAATTAAATAAAAATTTTCATATTTCTTTTAGTAATTAAGTTAATTGAATACAAATTTGTATATGTCCTTTGGTAATTAAGTTAATTCAATAATTATTAAAAATAAATAGCTGCATGCTTAACTGATGGTCATACAAGTTAATGAAATTTTTAATCTATGTTTAAATGATAGAAAAAAACCATTTATTTCTCAATTGAACCAAAATTTTTGCTAAATACATAGTAATTGTCATTTTTGAAAAGAAAAAAATAAAAAATTGATAAAAATAAAAACAATATATACTGAAAAAAAAGGAAAAATTCAACTAAAATAGAAAAAAAAAAATTCAAAAATCGGTTTTCCGTAAAATTCTCATAAATGTAAGAGAATCTATCTATAAAATCGCCTGAAAAAGGAACGAGTTTAGGAATAAAGATACTTCTAATTTTTTACTTTTTTTAATAGAAAAAAAAAGGAAAACACTGTAATGTAAAAATTTGACAAGCAGTATGTGCAAAAGCTTCTTATTGGCCACACCACACAGCATTATTATTGATTACGCAGGAAATCTGTAGATGCAGAACTCAGATGTTAATCAAATTTCTTTGTCAAACTTGAATACTTGTCACGTCCTTTCGACTATAGCCATAATTCTGCTCACTTATTATAAACTTCGTTACAAAGATTAAACTATATTGGCATGCGACTGGTGCAGTTGCATCAACTGTCAACTGCTTACCCATACCATCCATTCTCTATATTTTTTTTTAGCTTGATAAAGTGCTACTGATAGTTGTCCGTCTACCACTGCCTGGCCACCTTTAAAATATGTATGCAATCACCTATCCCAACTCCAAGTAAAGGTTATTTTAGACTTGTAAATCAACTCTCTTCACTGTACTATCCTACCTTGACAAGTGTATTTGCATCAATATTATTATATTAAGATATATCAGTTTAGGAGATTATAGAATGTAAAAGTAAGCAAAGGGTGCCTTAGTGAGTTCCCTTTTCGCCGAACTATTTGGAGTTTGTGGTGTAACATTGTTGGTTTATTTCATAAATGAATACATGGACCTGATGAGCAAGGAATCTTTATTATTTCTATGTAATAAATGGCAATGCTAACTTTAATTTAAGAATAATTAACTAAAACCCAATAAGAGATTGATGTTAATTTTTAATTTTAGTACTTCATTGTTAAATAAAAACCCACTGAAATGTTACAAAAAGGTAGCATATTTAATAGATAACATCTAAAAGACTAATTATAAAATTGATTATTAGTTATTCATTTCCAAGTGTAGCTCTTTAGTAGTTGTCATCTCCACTTGTCTACTTGTTGATATCAGCTTTCTTCATGCTCCAGGCAGTGAAGTTAGACATGGTGACACCTACTCTTCCATAATTGAAAATAAACATGCGGGCATCCCCAAATATGGCCAATTCTGGGTACACTCTTGCTGTAATGCAGCTCTTCCCTTTTCCACCAAAGCTCTCCACTATTGAATGATCAATCTGTAAATAAAACAAACCTTAAGTGCATCCATACAAAAAGCTGAAAAGCATGATCTGTGGCATGCTCTTGTAAACAATAAAAAGTTAGGAATTAGGAATCCATAGTCTAAAAATAGTGTGGGGAATCTTGGTTGTATGGTTATCTCTATAAACTACTCTAATTAGGCAAAGTTAATAAGTGGTGGACCTTAACTAGCTAGAGCAGCACAAACCTTAAGCAAAAGATTCTCCACCATATTGATTTACCCAATCTAGAGATTGAAAAGTACTTGCATTTTTCAATTGTATAAAAGATATGGAAAATGTGCACCAAACATGGTCTCATAGTACTATAAGCATGAGGTAATAAAATCTCCTTTGATTTTTATGACTTGATCTGGAAGATGATCATAAACTTTCAATTTTTGGATCTCCTTCATAAGATTAAGTGCCAGGCTTATCGAGATTTTTTTTTTCTATCATTCATAGTCTAGATTTGTGCAAGGTAGATCCAATAAAGAAATAAAACATGTATTTCATATTCAGGGTTTGAATTTGAAACATTTGGTATAGTTCATATATGCATTATAGTATAACTAA
The DNA here is from genome assembly GCA_949630135.1 of Balakata baccata. Taxonomy (NCBI): domain Eukaryota; kingdom Viridiplantae; phylum Streptophyta; class Magnoliopsida; order Malpighiales; family Euphorbiaceae; genus Balakata; species Balakata baccata. The sequence goes on from CATIWF010137621.1 coordinate 13,019, forward strand.
ATTGATTCATATTGCACCGGTTTAGATTAGAAAATAAATTTATTAATGAAAAAAAAAGCCAAGATTTACTAATTTTTGAAAAACTATTGATTTTTTTAAGAAGACTGTTGAGATTAAGTTCTTATTTGGGTAAGAAAACTTTGGTAGGCAATATTTTCAAAGATGTTATCTTTCAACTAAGTTTCTAATACAGTATGAACGAGAGCTGACTATTAACCTGAGGAGTGTAGAAAAATATTAATGTTCACATTATGTAAGAAGAACAAAACTCACCAAGCTTCTCAAAGACAGCTCCTCATGGACAGGGTTCACATTCAAAAAAGCACCAAAATTGGCCTTATCATATTTTGGATTGAGTGAAGATCTGCAAATGATAAAACAAACAAATTGTGAGACAGAGTTAAGCAAGTTGTGGAATTTGGGCAAGAATTGATGGGTTGACAAGTAAAAGAAAATGAGAGTGAGACCTGCTTTGGTCACTGCACATGAGCACCACATATTCTTGCTGGGCTTTGAATATTCTAAAGAAAACTGCAGTATATTCCCTCAAATCTTCTGATGCCAAAACTAACAACCCAAATGGACCTAAACCACCTTCCACTGAAGCACCCTTTTTTCTACAAATTCGTTCTGGGTCCGTCCACCTTGGATCATACTCTTCTACATTGCTAAAATCTGTTATCTTGAATGAAATCCCCACATCTGCCTGCTCATATTAATAATCATAATTAGTCATTTAATAAGTGGGTGTAAAGTCTATAAAGTGTTGTCAATTGTAATTACTTACTGACTTACCTGTGCTGCAGTGATACCGGAGACATCTAACAGAGATTTTTGTTTAAGGAATTTAGTAGGCAAATGGACTGGATTCGTGCGGAGCTTTTCAATTTCCCTAATTGGCCACTGCACCAATTGCTTCTTCGATTTGTCGAGCAAAAGTACTCTTGGAACTGCCTGAAGTCCAGCCCAACCCATCAATATAGCATCAGTTTGGTTCATTAGGGATTCATTAATCCAACCCCACAAAATTCTTCGATTGGTAGAACTGTCAAAGAAAGATTTGGAAGCATAGAATTTGCCATAATCATATCTTAAACCAGAATCACCCTCAATAGATCCTTCTTCAGGAGTATAAATATCCTTCACCGGGTTATAATCTCCAATCGTATAATAATCATGTCTGGTATTATCTAAACTCAATTTAAGCACATACTTCACTTTCAAGCCCGTCCGCATCACCAAATCAACCCCAACAGGCTGGTCAACTGATACCGGGAAAAAATCCGGGCATTCCCACATTCCGGTTAACGGAGCCGAATGCAATGGTTTCTTGGCTATTGTCCATTTAATAAAATCTTTACTTCTATAAAGAATTGCTAACCCCGTGTCGTGGTGTTTGCTTCCTATTATCACTCTCCATCGCCCATCTGGACCTAACCAGGCTGTGGTCGGATCCCTAAATGCGCTTCCATTGATTCGGTTCTGGCCGTCGGAACCTATAAGCGGGTTTCGATCGGACTTGTCCCACTCTACGAGAAACGGGTCGGATAGGTTCTTGGGGAAGGCCAAGTTCTGAAGCTGTTTTTCGGACTTGTTAACTCCAGTGAAGAGAATAGCCGGTTTTCCGCCGGGGAGGATGGTGGCGGAACCGGACCAGGTTCCTTTGACATCGGAATGTTGAGTAGGGTAGATGGCAGTTCTGTGCGACTTCCAATTCACAAGATCTTCTGATGTGGAATGGGCCCACACTATGTTGCCCCACACTGCTCCTTTGGGATTGTATTGGTAGAATAAGTGGTAAATTCCCTTGTATATCATTGGCCCTGCATTTCCATGTTTTTATTTTTATTTTTTTATTTTTATAAATATTTGGCTTATTAATCTTATAAACATAAAATTATACTAATTATTTGCATGTTTCTATAAAATTATTTTTAGATATTGTGGCCTTCTAGAGAAAATACATAAAATGAAAGGATTTTCATATCTTTAAAAAAAAAAAATCAACTTTCTGTTAACTAACTTTTTATATTTAAAACTGTAAAATAAATAAACTTAGCGTATTAAAATTATTTAAAAAGAATTTTATTAATATTCAAAAGCTTATTTTTACTATGTCCGAAAAGGGTTTGTTAGTAGTTTATTTATTAATTTGAAAAAGAATCGAATCCAAATCCAAAAGTATTAATTTGACAAAATTATTTAAAAAGAATCTCATTAATATTTGAAAGTTTGATGTTTTATTATGTCCGAAAATAGTTTAGATTTTATTTAACCTAAAAGCATTAGAATCTCTAACATCCAAACAAAATAACTAATTCGGACTTCAATTCTTAAAATTTTTAACTGGTTTCTACAATAAAAATAATGTACAAATGAACTCATCAAGAAAAAAAAAATTTATTAAAACAGAATCGAGATATTAATAATATATATTGATCTTATTTCAAAACTGTAAAATGATTTTAATATTATTAAAAATTAGAATCTTAACTAAACTGAAATTTGAAAAAAAAAAAAACAAAACAAAAGAACAAAAACAGATTATAGGTAGAAAAGAACTCACCATTGGGATCTGTATGTCCCGTTTGACAATTTTGCAGCCATAACAAGTATCAAATTAGCGACAAGAACAAAGAGAGCAAAACAGCAAATTGTTAGAATCAAGAACAAGAAAATGGAAATGGAAAGAAGAGAAGAGAAGAATTAGGCAAGAAAAAATGAATAGAAATACCATTCATCCAATTCTTGTGTGGCTGAAAGTGATAAGCAGTTCGGTACGGCTGATAGTCGGAAATGTTTTGAGTTTCAACACTCTGAAGCTGTGCAAAAACAATATGCGAAGCTTCAAGCTTAACAACTCCATGCCCGACAACCACAGCCACCAAAACCATTAGCTTCAAACCACAAGTATTCATCATGTTGATCGATTTAATTGGTCTCTCTCAATACTCTTTGCCTACTGATGAGAACCCAATGTCTGACTCTGCTTGCTATTTATAACCCAAGCTTGGTGCCAATTTATAATATTCTAAAAATTTAATCCTCGATTGTTATTTTCGAAAAAGAAAATAAATTTCTTAAATAAATTATTACACAGAAGCACCCAGGAAATCTACTGCCTGCTGTCTTAGAAACTGAAGTCAAATAAGTCAGTGTATAAACATTTTTGAAAGATTGACTTTTTAAATTACAAAAAATTCCGACGAATGATACTCGAATCTAATTTACTCATAATTTATTTCTAGTAGATTAATATACGAATACATTATTAATTAAGTATATTCTTACATAGCGGTTCTCTTTTCTTTTTTAATTTATGAAAATCTAATAGCTCATTCTTTATTATAATTTGTCAATGTATTTAATTTGAATACTTTAAAGGAATTATGAATTTTAATTCAATTATATAAGATTTCACAATCTTGACAAAAGTAATAGAGTTGAAAATCATTAAATGAGACTATATGTATATATTGGGCACTATGTAAATGAGAAAGTTGAAAGACTATAATCTAAAAATTAATTGCAATTATTGCATTGGATTAGTTAGGCTATCCGCATAATAACTGATTTAATTACATTTTATTCACAAAATATCTATCAGATTGCATTTACTTGCCAAGAAAATCTTACTTTTCTTCCAAATGTTATTTCCCAAAATTCTTCATAGTCTGTTGTTTTTTTTTTTTTTTTTTCTCTCTCCCGTTGCGCCCTCCCTTCAAGCCGCTGTTTTATTTAAAAGTTTAATATATATTTACATAAAGCTGACATCCCTTGTTAACATTTATTGGCAAAATCTGACGAGGACTTAATAAATTCTTGGGCCATCATCTACGGAGTCGTATTTTTTTAATTTTTTAAATTGTATATAAATTTATATTATTTTTAAATTTTATTTTTATAAAAAATATTGAAAATATATTTTTATATTTTGAATTTAGATTTTTAATATTTTAGCTCTCATTATTTAATTTTTTGACTTTTTATCCTTCTAATTTAAGAGGTAGGATTTCGCTACTGCATCTACCAATATAATTAATGGTTTATTATTAAGAAATGAGATGAAATTATAGTAATTTGAGTTACTTTTATTTTAATTAGATATTTTAAATTTTAATTTTGACATATATATGGAGCATTTTTAAAATTTAGAAGAGAGCGCTAATAGATATATTTAGCACTAATCCAAATTATTGGTTGTCGGACAAAAATAATAATGAATGATTTCCTCCTATTTTAATTTTTAAAAAAACATTTGAAAATAATTTGCTCCTGTATTTTTTTTATTTTATTTTTTTCATGCATGCTATTGCTACTTTTCAACTTCATGAAAATTGCGCTACATCTAAATGGCACTGTATAATTCTATTTTACAAGTCCTTTTTAATTTTCTCGCGTGAATAAATAGGAAATGCTCGTCTGGATCAACTATTGTAGGCAGTTTAGTTTTCAGCGCTGAAAAGAGCATATAAATTGGACTTTAAAAAAAAAAAAAGACGAGTGGATCGGGTTTCAATTTTAATTATGTATGAATATGAGATTATATATTTCAATTTTAATTAATTTTTTTTATATCTGATAATTATTTAATTATAATGATAAAGGCAATAAAAAATATACTAATATTCATTATATCATATAATTGTAAACTAAAATTCAATTCTATTTTGAGGATATGAGTTCTGAAAAATCATTAATGCAAGAGCAGTGCATCAGTAACAATCTCCGGCGTCTGTTAAAGCTCCGATTGGTTTAACTCTTATTATAGCCTATAGCCCATAGTTAATAGTTGATAGCTATTTATATTTAATAATTGTTGACCGATTGATATTAGTATTTGATAAAATTAATTGAGCTGTTACTGTAGAATGTAAAATTATTAATAAGAATATAATTTATATTATTCAAAATATATATTTTTATATGAAGTATAAGTAAATAAAATAATTATTTTATATAATTATATATTATATTTAATATAATAAAAATTTTAAAAATATAATTTAAAATTATTTATACTTAATATATTAAATAACATATAAAGCAATTAGAAATATATTATATATATTTTTACTTAAAAATGAATAATATTACTAGTTTAAATTAATATTATTTGTTATATTTTTATATGTATAATTATAAATAATTTGTTGGTTGAAAATTTCAATTTGGAGAAAATAAATATTGTGTAATTAATAAAATATATAGGGGTAATATTGTCCAATTTAAAATTAAAATTGAATCAGCTAATAGCTGATGAGAAAAAACTAAAAAATATAGCTTTTTCAAATAACGGCCGATTGAAGTTACAATCAGCTATCGGCTACTAATTAGAAAATCTTACAAAAAAACATTGACTTTGCTGTTGGAGATTCAAAAAGCTACCAGCTATATCCAACAGTTGAACTAAACACCCTTTAAAAATATCCAATTTGAGGGGTTGAATGCAATGCAATCAAATCAAATTGAAAAACTAATTATATGAGTTAATTTTATTTATAATCGCTAAATTTTATTTTTATTACTATGAAATTATAAAATTTTTTTTTTATTTAAAAAAATATTAAATTATATTTTCGTTTCACTAAAGTTACTTCCGTTAATTTTTCGGTAACACGTCAGCCGCTATATCAAATTTTCAGTAACATGTTAGGTATCACATCAGATTTCCAATTATCTATACCTGAAAATTGACAGGAAGCTACTTTAGTAAAATAAAAATATACTTGAATGATTTTTTAGAAGAAAAAAAAATTGTAATTTTAATAAGAACAAAGTTCATTGTTTATTAATGAAATTAATCCCTGATCATATTTCAAACCCTAAGTTTGAAATATTACGAATTATCAATTATGTTGATTGTATTTATATATACAAAGTCATACTCTTCTTTGCCATAGACTAATATCCAACTCACGACTCTACTTTTCCAAGGGAGAATTATTAATTATTAATTGCTATTTTTAATTTGTAATTAATATTTCAATTAAATATTAAGTAAATATTATCAAAATTAATTTATTTATCTATATATTATTGTTCAGATTAATTTGATAAATATTTTTAAGGAATGAGATTCAAAGTTAGGTTAGCCTTTTAGTTTGTAGGGTTTGGAGGTATAGGAGGAGATTGGGGTAGAACATCAAATTTTGTAGCTAAGAGTATTTCTAATAATACTCTTTATTTTAAATAGTATTTTAAATAAAATAAAAAATATTTTAGAATATTTTTTAATATATAGAGTAAAATATTTTTTATACATTTAATAGACTCTTTATATTTTACTATTCATTTTATTTTATACGAATCAATATTTATCAAAAGAAAAAAATAAATGATTTTTATTACGAGAAAAGAGAAAAATATTTTTAAAAAATACTTCAATTAAAAAAGAAAATATATATAAAAAGTTGAAATACATTAATTATAATTGAAATAAAAAATGAAATTTGATTATCTAAATACTGAGAGTCAAATTCACTTTTTTTTCTCTAAAATTTAAAGATAGATAATTTATTTATTTGAGATCTTTTTATAAAATGACTCTTTAAAATAAAAAGTCAATTTGAATTAAACATAAATTTAAAAAAATTTATAAGTAAATTCGGCCTACTACATTATTTATATATTAAACTAATTACATAATAATATATATTTTATTATATATATATATATCAATAAATGATTAAATTAGCCTACATATAATTAATATATATATATATATATATAAACTAAATTTATGTAAAAATTTCGTAAAAATTTCTTCGGAGTTTATAACATTAGTCATAGGATCGGTATGTCATCATTGCCCCCACAATTACCGTGTCGCTGTATGATATTTCCCTAAATACGGCTTTATAATTTTATTTCTAATTATCTATTCAATAAGATAATAATAAATTCAGTCAATAAATTAAATATAATATTAGAAAATAGAATTTTTATTCGATATTTTATTTTTTTATTATTAATTTTCTATAAATAAAATCACACATCAATTTCGAAGAAAAGTTTCTCAATAAAATTGCAAAATATGATCTTGTTGGCACTTCTTGCTTTCGGTAATTTTTTTTCATTTTGTTGTAAGTTTAATCCACTTTTATGTAAAAAAAATTGTACAACATATATTTTACAGTTTAATAAAATCTACATCAAATAAAAAACTATTAGAGTGAATTGGAACTAATTCAATTGATATACTTATTATAATGTTCGATCTCTCCCTTGTACAAAAAGACAATAATGAATTGTAAAGAAGAAAATCGAAAAGAGGGCAATGCCGACCACTTAGTCATGTAAATATGTAATCCAATTAAAGCGAAAAAAATAATTATTTTGGAGCATTCATCAAAATTTTATTCAAACAAGACCTTCATTACACCATTTTTAAATAATTTTAAACATGATAACCATGTAAATAGTTATATATATATTTGTAGTTAATCTTATGTTAATCAACCTTCACATTTTCTTCCTTTTCGGAATAATTCTTGTCCACCAATTCAAATCATTTGTATTCACATAACTCAATTGAGATGTTTATCAAGAAATTATTTTGTTTTGAATTTATTTAATAATTAAAAAACAATTAAAAGTTTACAATAGAAGACAAGTAAAGAAAAACATATTTTATTTTAAAATTTAAGTGAAATAATAATTTTCTGATAATTAAAAAATAAACTCAAAATTAATTTCAATACGTTATTATAACAAAAAGAAAAAAAAAAGTGGATACTTATTCTAAAATTTATTTTCATTTGTTTTTCTTGGTCCGTGCATGTTGCATGTGTAGTATTGGGAATTTGACACAAGTATCATCAAAAGTGTGCAAAACACCATCCATCCATAAATCAAGGGAAAAACTTAGAGTGATTTTATGATGCATCCGATATAATTTACACTGGGTGCCTTAAGACCGTTGGATTATAAATTTTTAATCTCATCTGTTGATAATGAATGATTGAGATTAAAAGTTGATGATCTAATGGTGCTAAAGCACCAAATATAATTTACACAGGGTGCACCACAAAAATTCTCAAAAATTTATTATCATAACTATGATAATAAGCTTTGTTAGAGCTCATAACTTGATAATAAGTTTTTCCCTTGATTGATGGATGGTATTTTGCACACTTCTAAACAAAGGTTTGTTTAGGAAGGTAAAACAACAGTAGGGATATTTTTATGGGTTAAAGCGTGTATTTAGGTGGCCAGCATTTGCCACATCATTTATTACCTTATATAAATATTTAAAATTTTTTAAAAATATTATATAATTTGAATATTATGGTTTAAGTAGATATGTATACCATAAAATAATATATGATCGGTAATTATTTTACGAAAATAGTGAATTGATGTGGATTATAAATAATAAAGTTTAGCATAGAGAATTAAATAAGATGCACCATGCAAGATATATGTACAATATATGTAGATTATATCTAATATTCTACGTTATCATTCATAAATTTCTAATTTTCATTTCTTCGGCTGTATTATATGTTTATTTTATTTTTATTATTTAATTATTAATGGGAATTAAAGAAAAAACAGCATGATGTTTATATAAAAATGCAACTGTATAAATATTATATATAAAATTTATTATCTAATCTTTCTTGACAGTGTATATCCATAATAAAAATTTTGGAATTATATTTTTAAAATAACAACCTATTTACTAAATATATTATCTTAATTTATATATCTTGGTTATATAAATGTTATGTGCATACGTGAATAATGATAAAAAAAACGATGAATGTTGTATTCTTTAATTACATTTAAATTTAAAATAAAAATAAAATAATTACAAAATATATATGAATTATATATACAATATCAATTATTATTATTATTATTATATATGTCCATAATCTTCCGTTTCAAAGATTGTTATATATATATATATATTAGGCGAATTGTATTCTCTTTGAAACGGAAGATTATGGACATATATAATAATAATAATAATAATATGTAAAACTGATATTGTATATATATATATAATTTTAGCCTAATATTCACGTAATCTTCCATTTCAAATAGGTTCCGTTTTTTTTCGTTTTGATATGGAAGCCATTTATGGGTTTGGTCTGGTGCAGAGAGTTTCTCGCAAATAGAACAATTAAAGGAACGTAGGATTTTGTCATTAGTGTAATTAAATTTAAATAGGTGTGAAATTTGTGGTATATTGGAAAGTGGCTAATGTTATTGTAATTATTTATTAAAAAAATGCCACGTGAGGTCTTTTTTTCAATTCTTTCCTTCGAATATTCACACGTGTGTAATTAACAGTGTTAATTTTTAATAATTATAAATATATTATTTTATAATTGTATATTCATTATTTTAATAACTAAAATTCATTATTTAATAATTGTATATTTATTATTTAATAATTATAGATACATTATTTTATACCTGTAGATTTATTATTTGTTTTCATAAATCAATTTCGTCTTTTCTTATATGTTTGATTATTTGCTTACTAGATTCAGATTCATTATTTAATAAATTTAGATACGTTATTTTATAAGTGTAAATTTATTAATTATTTATTTTCATAAATTTTTTTTATCTATGTTTGATTATTTGCTTACCAGGTTCGGATTGATTATTTAATGACTGTAAATATATTATTTTATAATTATAAATTCATTATTTAATAACTGTTGATTCATTATGTACCAACTATATATATATTATTTGTTTTCATGCACCATTTTCGTCTTTTTTTATATGTTTGATTATTTGTTTACCAAATTCAGATTCATTATTTAATAATTGTAAATATATTATTTTATAATTGTATGTTCGTTATTTGTTTTCATGAATTTTTTTCATATTTTCATCTATATTTGATTATTTGCTCAATAAGTTCAAACTCATTATTTAATGTATGTAGATACATTATTTTATAACTGTAAATACATTATTTGCAATCGAACAAAAAACCACAAAAAAAAATAAAATATAATAAAAAAATAGAAAATCCAATAGCAGAAGAATAATAAAAAAAGAAGAATTTTACTATCTCACAAATCAAACTTTCACAAATCACATTTTTAATAGGAATATGTTGGTTTATTTGCAACTAACAAAAGAATTAGAGAAAAACAAATCGCAGCAAAAATAGAAAAAAAAATAAAAACAGAAAAAAAATATATGAGAAAATCAAAGAAGAAAAAAATAAAAAAAAAATCAAAAAAGAAGAAGAAAAAGAAAAAGAAAGAAATTAAATATCTTGTATATGTGAGCTAGCTTGGTTGCATGGTATAAATTGCCCTCTCCTTCTCCATGGCTAATGGAGGGAACCATAGGGCCAGACCAGTTTATTGGATCAACCTTCAAGCCAACTATTTCTTTATATTTTTTTAAGAAAATTTCATATAGTACCAACTTTTGGTTTTATTTATAAAAATATCTCTACTTTTTTTTATACATATTGAAAATAATTTTATTCATACTAATTTTTTGACGTTTATGGACTGACCGTAGCCATAAAGGAAGGAAAGGAAATAACGGATGCCTGCTATCTTTTAGCCATGGTAGCCGGTTGAAGCTTCACTCCAATTGTCGAATCCAAGTCTTACTATATAGAGGCGCAAAGTTGCTTTTTCTTTGTTCTAGGCTTCCGAAAGGTATATTAAATTGTTTATTTGAGAAATTGTAATTTTTGAAATTTGATTGAATTCTATTTTTCTTTTTATTTAATAATCAATTTTTCTTATTATGGGTTTTTTGTTATTTATTATTGAAAAAGATATACTTAAAATATATAGTATGAGCATATTTTTGGATAATTTTGAAATTTAATTATTGTTAGAATTTTAGAAAGTTATTTTCAATAAAATTGAAAAAAAACTTTCAGCGTCAATAAAAATATAAAAATATATTTGTTTTTTTAATATTTTTATAAAATTTCCTATTTTCATCTCTTTTTTTTTTCCTTTCGTTTCTTTCAAAATCATATTTGAAAAGAAAAATTAATATATTTAGATATGAAATTAAAATATGTCAATTTGAATTTTCAAAAAAAAAAAAGTGAATATGAAAAATCTTTGGGAGGCTTGAACTTATATTTTGCTTTGCGCCAATAAATAGCAAATAATGAATGTTTTACGTCGTCGTTTCGGTTTCGTATTGGAAGGTCAAAGCTGAGTCAGCTTTGTCTTCAGTCTTCCACTCTTCACCAACCAATTTCTCTGCACCAAAAGCCATTTTTCGAGTCTGAAAAAAAACAGTAATTTTTTTTGGCCAAAATTTTCACATCTTACTCACACAATGGTTCAGTTTCTAGCCACAGTTCGTGTGTCTCCTTCTCTAGCCAGTTTTGCACCTCAGGGGCGCCAATTCTTTTCCCAAGGCTCCGCCTTTATATCTTCTAGAAGTGGGTTCTCTTCATATTCGTTTTCCAAGAATGGGCTCTCTCCGTTCAAGAGGATTCTTCGAGCTGGCTTTATGTCAAGTATGTTCTTCCCTTGCAATTACTAAGTTTTTACATTTTCTGTTTCGTAATTAGTTTTTGTTTTCTTTTTTTCAATCAAATGGGTATTTGTTATTTCTAGGATAAGTGATTTATATTTCAGTTGTCAGTAGTTTCTTTTAAATGGTATGCCAAATGTTTGTCCTGCCTAACTATTTACGAATTTTCAAGCTTTGTGTCGATTCATATCACAGCTTATTCAATGATTATTTTATTGTTTGTTACGTTGATGTTAATTCATTGGTGTTTGTGAACTACAGTGTTAGGTTTTAAAGTTTCAATACACTAAAAGCTCCTATCTTGATTTGCCTATTGTGCCATCAACAGGATATATCGAGTATTTTTAATACAGTTTTTATGCATTGACAAATTCAATGGTTCTATATATCCTGTCGCTTCAAATTAGGGGGAAAGAATTCCATTAGGTTTAACTGCCATTTTCCATTTTTCAGCGCTAATGGAGTGCACCGTTTATACTTGAAAATTCTTCTTTTTTGTCCGTTCGAATGGTTTATGGCGTTATATCTTTCTTACATGCATCAAAAAGCTTTGATAGTCACATCTTTGATGTGGCTGCATGTATTAATATAATGTTTCTTTTCATCTTAATTCGAATTTTAATATATTGTATATGCATTTGATAAGATACAGCCTTGTATGTACATAATTTGTGGTTTGAAGAAGTGATATTGCGATTTGTTTAAAAGATTTGTCATTCACCTTTCTTCAATGTTTTGTTTGGAAATTGTAGAGATGCTTTTGAAATACTTTTCCTATTCTTGTGCCATTCAATGAGATATGTTTTGACCCAGCATCTCATTACAGATACGAGTAGGAAAACAGATGCACAGTTAACCACAGACCAATCAGAAATCATATTTATGGGGACAGGAACCAGTGAAGGGATTCCCCGTCTCAGCTGCCTTACTAATCCTTTAAAGAAATGTCCGGTATTGCTGCAAGCCGTCCTACATAAGTACCTTTTTAACACTGATTATCTTACTGTTTTTCTATATGAAGTGATTAGTTCTTTACAATGCATTGATTAGTTTGAGACTTCAATACTCCTCCATATTTCAGGTGTGCTCAAAAGCTGTGGAACCAGGTAATAAGAATAGGAGACTGAACACAGGCCTCGTCATTCGTTATTCTGGGCCTGGTGGGATGCGGAACATTCTAATAGATGCTGGCAAGTAAGTGAAAATTTATGTAGTTTGACCGTATTATATCACGAGGTACTAGTGCTCAGTTAGTAAGTGAAGGATGCAAGTGTATCCATGCAATTTCATTTTGTTGAGCTGCACTATGTTGTGTATAATTAGACTGAATTAAAATGGTGTATGAAATGGAATTTACATCTTCCCCTTTCTATTTCACACATTTTGAATCGTCTATTAGATTTCCTACTGAATAAATGTTATTATCCTTGAAGCTCGTGGTGACTAAGCATATGTTTATTGGCTTACTTATTATGCTATGTTATTTTATTTTTATCAAAAGTTTTCTGTTTGCCATTTATTTTGCAGGTTTTTCTATCATAGTGCTCTTCGATGGTTTCCTGCATTTGGGTTAGTTTCTACCTACATATTTTCTTCAATATTTAACTAATGTCTCTGGGCTGCACGGTTATTAGTTGGATAGTCATTATGACTATTTCATTGAGGAATAGATGACTCTAGCTAGGATAACCTCTACATGTCATACTATAATTTGCCATATAGGAATTCTAGATAATAATGAAAATTGTTTCAACTTGCTACTCTATAGCTAGCAAAATGAGAAAAACTGAAGTCTCTTTGTCTAATGCATGTAAGGAATGGATTGGATGGTATTAACTTTTTTATTTTGGCTGAAAACAAAATGTAGTGGCATCATAGATTTTTTTGGTGAGTGCAGTGATGTTATAATTTGGTCATATATAAATTAGACTTTTTTGCTGTCATCCTCAATTCATAAAAATGAATGCGCAGTTAGTGTCTGTCACTCTTAAATTTTTATCTTTTGCATTTGTTAACAAAAGTGGAGATCGAGGGAGCTTATTAAGTTTGCAGCTCTTTGCTGTTTCTCTTGTATTGTATATGTTTACTTTCATGTATTTTCTTTTTGTAACTAGTTGCATTTCTGTCAGGCTAAGAACAATTGATGCGGTTATTATTACTCATTCTCATGCTGATGCCATTGGAGGTCTCTGACATTATCACTTTCTAATTGTTATTTTGTTAAGAAAAAAAAGAGAGTGACTATATTATGGCAATGCCTGAAGTTTCTTCTTCTCCCATTAAAATAGAAATTCACGTGTTATCTGTTGCTAATTATGGTCCTTTTTCGGTTTAACTTGCATCCCCAGGTCTGGATGATCTTCGGGATTGGACAAACAATGTTCAGCCTCACATTCCAATCTATGTTGCAGAACGTGATTTTGAGGTCAAAATTCTAGTTTCCCTTCGTTAGATTTTTCTATTTTTTTCTATATCTCAGTTTGAGCACAGTTTTAAAGCTTGTAAACTTTGCATCTCTCCCTGCCTAATTTGCCCATTGATTTGAACTGTTGTATTAAATTAAATACTATACTGCTATTAGTCCTGTCAAAAACATTTTTAACTTAATTGAATATTTAAATTCATGCTATCAAAATTATCGATTTTCGAAAATTTTTTCTTATGATATTTGTAAATCTGAAAACTGATTGTGTGATGGGCTTAAACGAGTCAGGTGATGAAGAAGACTCATTACTATTTGGTTGATACAAGTGTGGTTACACCCGGTGCTGCTGTCTCTGAATTGCAATTCAACATCATTCATGAGGAGCCATTTGTTGCATGTGATTTGCAGGTATCAATAAGTTCTTTTAGTCGAAGCTGATGAGATTGTCCTTTTGATTTAAAAGCTATGGGTTGAACATGTTATAAAGCTTTGTCCAAATTTGAGTTATAAATTACTGCCCTATCAGAATGGTTGACTCTTTACCAACTGTTGTAGCTTTGTAGTTTAAAAAGTATTTTCTTGCAAGTAGATGTGATACGCTAGCCAAATTAGGACGAGTTAATCTTAGCCGTTTAAGTGGAATATGAAGAAATTGGTCACATTATTAATACAAAATTTTTGAATTTTTTCGCAATTAAGCTAATTTTGGCTATTTTGCTAAATTAGCATCTCACTTGGTGGATGCTAATTTTGAAATGTGCGGAAAAATGGCAAACTTGTTATTGGTGGATCTTGGAATCATGGCAGTGGTAGAGTTCAGATGGAAGTGCAGGTCCATAAGAATTACTTAGGACACTGGCTTTATGTTTCAAGAACAGCTTTTTCTTTCTTCTTCCAATCTTTACTTGAACAGTTTCTATTTAAATTTTTAACAGTTCAGCAAAATATAATGCCTTCTTCTGGCACCAGTCTTCTCGTTTATAATTCTTTGAATTTCTAATCTAAGCACAAAATATTTTGAATGGAGCATCTTTTATTTTGAGTTGAATATTGTGTTTTCTATTTTAGAAGTAAACGCTAAACATTTTCTTCCAATTTTTCCTATGTATCCAAAAGAAGAAAAATTTCTAAGCTTAACCATATTCATTTTCATTGTCATTGGTCATTCTCTACTTCAGTTCATTCCCTTACCAGTTTGGCATGGTCGTGATTATCGATCCCTTGGTTTTCGATTTGGTAACATATGTTACATCAGGTATTGCTTCTAAGCATCATAGAGTTTTGAAATTCACGTTGTTCCCTCTCTTTTCATACATACTGAATCTAGTTTTTGATTGGCAGTGATGTCAGTGAGATACCTGAAGAAACTTATCCACTACTTGAGGACTGTGAAATCCTGATTTTGGTCTCTCTCTTTCTCTCTCTGCAAACAAGGGGAACATGCACATAGCACATACCCATTTACATTTTCCCCCTTCGTTTTTCTTTTTTTCGTTTTCCTCTTTTCATTGGTTCTTTTATGTTTAGCCTGTATGTTTTGTTAATTTCTTCAGGATGCTCTGAGACCTGATCGATCGTCTTCAACACATTTCGGACTCCCAAGGGTATGATGATTTATATAATCCATCAGAGAGCACTTCTTTTTTAGTGCTTAATATATCTTGCTTGTTATTTTGTGTTAATTATGGAGAATGGCTTTTACCTCATATAATTGGTATTTTTATTTATATATATTATTGGTAATAAAAGTTGGGTCTAGGGTTTTATTATTGTTTTTAACTTTCTTTTTCAGGCCTTAGATGAAGTGCGGAAAATTCAACCAAAGAGAACACTTTTCACCGGTATGTGCAAGCGCTGCAGCTTTTCTATCAGGAATTCTAACTAGTTTCTTTGTGCAAGTCAAATCCATTTTGAAGGGCTTCGAATGGCTGCATAATATGCCATTAATGTAGTTAGATTAAATTATCTTCTTCAGTTGAAGTAGTTTCTAAAGAAAATAATTTGCTTCTCCCTATGTTTTTTTTCCTTTGTCAAGGAATGATGCACCTCATGGATCATGAAAAGGTAAATGAATATCTTCTGAAGTTGATGGAGACAGAAGGACTTGATGTACAACTAAGCTATGATGGATTGCGTATACCAATAACACTCTAACCTTCTATTCTTATCTCTTCCAATTCTTTGTTCTCAATAAAAACAAATTGCTTGCCCATGAGCTCGTGTTGCAAGTCAAATCAGGAGCTTGTGCAATTGAGTTTCATTTTTAGAAGCGATAAATATAATATCGTCCCCTTGCTGCCTTCAATCTTTTTGAGTTGGTGTGTGTAATTTCCCTACGGCATCAACAGTCTGTCATCATGTGGCAGGCTCGAATTAGAATGAAGCGTTGGAGCATTGAGTATTTGCAGTCTTTGGTGTGACCAAATGGATTGTCAACTTTTCCTATTAAGTTTAAATCTGAAAATCAATAGCCCAGTTGCTTGTGAACTTTTAGAAATGCTTAAATAGTATTCAGCACTTTATCCTATTTTTGATTTTTAATTTTATATTGAAATTAATCCGACTAATTTAGAGCATATGTCTGAATAGGATTTTCAAAAGTGGTAAAATATTTTTTTCAAGAATTTTAAATTAGGATTCAATTATTTGTCCATCTACACACACACCTTTGCACTTGTAATGCTGTAATTGTGGGTGTTGATATTCTTTTCTTGAAGTGATCAAAATTTTTATGATAGTGACCATTACTTTTTTTAATTAAAAAAAAAAAAAACACAAGGGCTGGGCAATCACGCAAGGGAAATAATTTTGCAAAAGAAGTTAGAAGAATATTTTTGAAAGAGAACTTTTGTCTGAAAGGAATGTTATATGGTTCAGTAATTCCATGGAAATTATGTCAAAATTCCTAACAGAAGGCCTAATTAATTAGGTGAATGTGGTTCTAGTCCAAAATTAGGTTGGAATCTTATATTGAAGTTTGGTTTTTCAATATAATAATAATAATAATAATAATAATAATAATAATAATAACAAGAATGAATGTTAGGATAGGAGTACAACCTACTTTCCTATCTCACTTTGAGGGAATAACCTAGTTTATATACGTCTTTTATACGAGTCATTTGTTGATTTGCAATTTCAATTATTAAATGAATTTTTTATAATTTGAGTCGTTTATCATACTTGACGTATCAATATACTATATGTATAATAAAATGAGTCATTTTAATACCGAAGTTAAAAATTGACATTATTTTTTATATCTTTTTCAACATTTAATGTGTTAAAATTTGACTGATACGTTATTTAACTAAATAGAACAAGTGAAAACGATAAACAAAGGATAATTTCTTCTGACTTTGAAATTGGATTTTTTTATTATTATTAGATATATTTAATTTAGGTACTGTTTTTGTGACAATGATCGAATAACAAATATAATTCTACAATCTTTTATTCAATTTGAAAATTGTCTCTGAGTATATTAGAATTCGAAAAAATAATCTCAATTCAATTAAGTACCAAATATGTATATTCTTAATATTAAATTATAACAAATTACCTTATTTTACTATTTTTAAAACGATTTCATTTATTTTAGTTGAAGTCGAATTTTAAATGAATATAATGTGGCGTTCGTTTTACTTTAATTTCGAGTCTTATCGAGTTGAACCCAACGGCATCAGAGCGAGCGACGTTTTCTAAACTGTGGGCCCACCCATGGTAACATATTGTACCCTATGGACCCACCCATCTACTGAGACACGTGTCAAGATAATTTGCCGCCTTTTCTGACAACTAACTCAAACAATTGGAGAGAAAAGTTTCAGTCACGCACCCCTGCATGGATTTCAATATCTTCATCGAATCATCATTTGCCACGTGTGTGACAAAAAATTTGCTGACCTGACGGTGAAAAATAATAATAGATAATAATATTACTTCGGAAAACTTTAGAGTGCTTCTCAGTATCATCATTCTTTAGGAACTATCGCAGATTGACTGTATACAACTATTCATGGGCGTTTTTTTCTTTAACCCTTGTCAATTTTTTGTGCTGTGATCTCTATATTTTTATTTGACGATTTTATTAATACTTGAATAATTTTTGATAAATTCTTAAAAATTAGAGTAATATCGTCAATCCCTAATGAAAAGGTTAATCGTTTTTTTTTTTTTTAAATTCAGGGTTAATTTAAGAGTGCATGTGAGGATGGATTTGGATTTTTCCAAATTTTTGGGCAGTGCTTGAAACATGTGTTTGACAAAATTGTAATTTGTGTGGGACCACTAAATTCTGAAATAATTTAGCATGGGGTGGGGCCACCCAGAGCAATGTTGCCATCTCGTGAAGTCTTCAGTGCATTATGCATATGATTCATGAGCAATGGGAGTGAGTTACCCTCTTCTCCTATCAGCCTGATACCGGGTTTTAGAATTTCTTTTTTGTGTACAGGATACGTATATTCTTGCTCTATATATCAACGGCTAAAATTAATTTTATTTGTGTTAGGTAGAATTTCGAAATATGTCAAAATACTGTCACAAAAAGTTTTAAAGTAACATAATCTTAAACTTTGAATCCTAATAATTAAGCAAGGAAAAAATTTTATGTCAACTAATTCACGCTATTAAATTAGAATTTTAGTATTTTAAGTTAGGCGTATGTAATGTTAGCACTGAAAATTTGGAATATCAAACTTGCATGCTCAACCATCAGTGTGTGTATATATATATATATATAAAGGTCAATTTTGAAGTGTTTGAACCTAAGGGTGGCATTAGATTTAGAGTCATAGTTATATATCGAGGTTAATTACATGGATAATGGATACATTAATTTTTAATCAAATTGTTTCTTATAATTTCTTTTAAAAAAAAAAGAAAAAAGAAAAAAAAAAAAAAAGGAACCAAGGGCATACGATTTTTCTCCCTACCAACCTCTATACCACTGTCCTTATATATTTCATTATCCCACCCATATATTATATATAGCCGCCCCATAGATTATGACATCTTGTACATTCATATATAATAATATAAAAAAAATTATCTTTATTAGATTTATACTTTTATTTATTGATTAATAAAAAAAAATTATTTTTATTAATGTGCTAAACAGTCATTAATTTGGTTCTTCAATAAAAATATAATAAATTAAATAGAAGTTTTTAAGAATCATAAAATATTCAATATATATATATGTATATTGTAGGTGCAACTTAATTGTATGTGTGTAAGCAATCCCGGATCATTGAACCTTCTCTGGTTACCATGTCTCACTCATGCTAATAAATATAGAGCATATATACTTTGTCGCATTATTTTGGTTGGAGATTTTTTTTATCTGATCCGTAAATTATTTTTAATTTGAATAATAATTATGGGTTAAAACTCAAACACAAAATAATAATAAAAATTACCAATATTAATTACTCATGCTCGTCAATAAGAATATAAACTAATTCAAAAGAAGAAGATATTATGCCTATCAAAAGGTAAAGACATGGTGCCAAAAGCCGTCATAAACACATCACATACATAACAGACATGGAAAACTATCCTAAATCTTTTTGTATAATATTTGATTTTTTAAAACTATTAGCACATGAAGTGAGCTGTGAGCATATTGAGACTTTGGGTGGAGCAATATCCCATTTCAAAAACTAAACCATTCAAGAATTAAACAAGAAAATGACAAACCAACAATTACTTGTTTAATTAACACCCTCTTTAATAAATTTATTCCCCCATTCATTTTATAACAGAATAATTAAAAACTCATCCTCGAATACATGCACTACCAGAAACGCAATGTTAATTATATAAGATATTCCAATGTTTTCATTATTTAAATTAAAACCAAATTAAGTAGATGCGGTAATTAATGAAAATATCAATCACTAGCTAGCTACTAGTTCCCAATTAAATTATGCCATTAATGTTTTGGTGTCGTTTCATTCATTGATGACCAAAATCTTACTTTTGTTTGACATAAATATATACTGTAAATTGCTACAATACAAAGTAAAATGTCAGCTAAGTTGTAACAAATTTGTGTTTGGTGTACAGCAATTTGGTATGGTTGACTCAATCAACAGTCAATAATTGTACACTATATATTAAGTCAAGCAAACTATATAGGTAATGCCACAACCTCGTCTTTGAAGTCGTACGCAATTAATTGGTAAGCAACTAAGCATCATTGTATGGGTCAAATTCTGTTATGGGATCCGATCATATAGTGTCTCTCTTTAACAAACTTATTGACAATTAAGTCAACTTTACTTAGAGTATTTGCATCTCCAGTTATGCACAACCAAATAATAATGTAATACTACTAACAAATTTTATTAGGATTGTAAGATTTCAAATTCGAATATTTTGATTAGGGTTGTAAGATTTTGAATTCGAATATTCAGTTAGATCGATAGTACCAAAAATAATAATATAATACTACATTATGTTAAGAAAAAACAATTTTTATCATATATATAATATACTAATTCAGATATGCCTTGATTTGGATCCAGGTAGTAGTTTTTCATGATTATTTCTTTTCTTTTTTTTAAAAAAAAAATTCAAATTCCATATATATAGTCAAAAATATCATTATCGATGGCACGAGTGTAGAATTTTAATTTGGAAGTTAGGCATATATATGTATATATATATACACAATAAAATTAACAATATAATTATGACTATTATTTTAATGGAATAACCATGCAAAATTGTCAGAAATTTCAGCTAAGTTTGAGGAAATATAAAATACATTTAGGGTGATAATGAAAGGAAGAAAAAGAAAAAAGAGAATAAAGAAGCAAAATATATTTAGCTTTTTCCCATGCCTGTACCGAGATAATAATCAATGGAACAATCATGGCACACTGTTAAAACCATGATGTAAAATATAATTAATCTAAACCTTATAAAATCTTTTTCTATCTCGAGATTGATATATAAATTATGCTTTCTTTTTACAATATGGGTTGCTTTTTTCTTCATTTTTTGTTGTTCTCACTTTATGGGATAAGGGAAAAAAGTTTGGAGTAATGGTTTTTCCTTTTTTTTAAAAAAAAACATAATTAATTTTTTAAAATTTTTTAACTTTTTTTTTGAAAAAAAGAAAGATTAACTTTGTTAAAAAAGCAAATAGACAATAAAGAAAAGAAGAGATTTTTCTGGGGTCTGAGGAAGAGAACAAAAGAAAAGACAGAAAGTGCAACGTCAGAGTTCAGCCGTAGGGTTCCCTTTGCTGTGGTATTTTGTTTTAGACTCCTTAAGGATCACACACAGCTTACCTTCTCATCCATATCTCTCTCTCTCTCTCTCTCTATTGTTTTCTTTCTCTCCCAGTTTAATTTCTTTTTATTTGTTCCTTTTTTTTCCTGTTTTGTTTTTGTTCATGTTGGTGGTGTTATAGTTGGATTTTCCTGGTATTAATTAAGCAAGTTTTTAATTGAAAAATGATGGTTTAAAGATCTGGGATGAGTTCAAGTTTACAACTTTCTTTTTCTTATTGTTTGTTTTATCAGGAAAACCAAAAATTGTCTCCTTGGTTGAAGCCAAACAAGCAAGAAAGCTATCAAGGTGAATGATAAAAAAGAGTATACAATGGGGTTTTAACGACTGATGACTCCTAGTTTAGATACTTGAGAGATCAGTTTCAACTTCTTTTATCAGAGTTTCTATATCTCTTTCAATTCTCCAGCTTTTTCTAGGTTTGGATTTTATTTCTTTATTGTTTATTATTTTTGTTTTTCTTTCTTACATATATGATGAAGATCCACGGACCATGATGCAACTTTAAGTCTTCTACAACTAGTTAATCTAAAAGAAGATGATGAAAGGTTTGATATTTCATCAGCAACAGCCACAGCAAGAACAAGAAGAAAACATGTCTAATTTGACTTCTGCTTCTGGTGAAGCAAGTGTTCCTTCAGGTAATAGAAATGAAACTGCTCAGCAATACTTTGCTCCACCTCCTCAAACTCAACCTCTCAAGAAGAAGAGAAACCTACCAGGAAATCCAGGTCTCGAATCCATCTTAATTTACACTCTTAAACTTTTATTATTTTTGTTAATTGTTTTAATTATTCTTGGTTGTTGAATCAGACCCAGATGCAGAAGTGATAGCTTTATCCCCAAAGTCTCTGCTAGCAACAAACAGATTCGTGTGTGAGATCTGCAACAAGGGGTTTCAAAGAGATCAGAATCTGCAGCTTCACAGAAGAGGGCATAATCTGCCATGGAAGTTGAAGCAAAGAACAAACAAGGATGTAATAAGGAAGAAAGTGTATGTCTGCCCAGAAGTGAGCTGTGTTCACCATGACCCATCAAGGGCTCTAGGGGACTTAACAGGAATCAAGAAGCACTTTTGCAGAAAGCACGGTGAGAAGAAATGGAAATGTGATAAGTGCTCTAAGAGGTATGCTGTTCAATCAGATTGGAAAGCTCATTCTAAAATCTGTGGCACTAAAGAATACAGATGTGACTGTGGTACCCTTTTCTCAAGGTAACCCTTTAACCCTTACTATCATTTTTAGCAAATCCATGTATGCTTCAATAATAAAATAACAAGATACCAAAGAATGGCAATAAATGTTTCCTCTTACAAATCTCATCTGAATATATATATATATATATATATATATATATAGAGAGAGAGAGAGAGAGAGAGAGAGAGAGAGAGAGAGACTTAATTTGCATTATTTGTATGAGTACAGATACAGAGATACCTTAGAATGGCAAATTTTAATTGCAGTTGCAGCAGCTTAGGTGGACTATTTGTCCCTAGCTAGTTCTCAAAAAAAAAAAAAAAAAAAAAAGGGAAAAGAAAAGGAGTTGCAGAGAGATAGAGGGAGAGAAAAACTAAGTCAAGTACTGCTGGCATTATTGTCATAAGGCACCTTGACAATTATTTGGTTTTTGTTTTGTTGTGGTGTGAGTTTTTGTTTTCTTTATGGATTTTCATTTTTTTTTTCATTTTTATTTTTCAGGAGGGACAGCTTCATCACCCACAGAGCTTTCTGTGATGCTTTAGCAGAGGAGAGCGCAAGAGCTATCACAGGTCCACCAAACCCACTTCTTGCTGCTGCTGCTGCTAATTCTTCTTCAACTTCGCTTAATCATATTAATATAAATCTTCAAATTCCCCAATTCAATGCTCAAGATTTGCATGCATTTTCGCTTAAAAAAGAGCAAGAACCAAGCTTTAGTTTAAGGCCAGAGTTACCACCATGGCTAGCTTGCCCACCTGGATTAGGGGCTGCTCCTGGCCCACCACCGCAGCATGATCACCATCAGCAAATTACACCAATTGATCATCTCTCTAATTCCTCCTCATCGTCATCGTCAATCCTTAATACTACTGCTACTACTCATTATCATCATCAAGATTTAAGCAGTTCAAACCCTAACCCTAGCCTTGGACCCACTCTACCGCACTACATCCAAGCAGTTCCATCCCCACATATGTCAGCTACTGCATTGCTGCAAAAAGCAGCTCAGATGGGTGCAACCATGAGCGGCAGTAAAACTACCGGCTTCATAAGACCCCACCACCACCATCTACAAGACCAAACTCACGTGTCTGCTGATTCTTCTGCTGATCACAGTGCTAATACATCTGGTTTTGGACTGAATTTGTCCTCACGTGATCAAGGCCTGCCAGTGGCACCTGCTGGTGGGTCTTTTATCCATGGCCTTCACGTTCCTTTTGCTAATAAAGCTAATCAAACCGGTCCTGGTACTGGTGCCCTTCTTCAACAAATGATGAATTCTCTTTCTTCTGCTTCTGGGTTTGAAGAAGATGCATTTGTTGGCGGAGTTTTGGATAATTCTAAGAAACATGCCAACTTTGCAACTAATGATGATGGTGGTGGCGGTCGTGGAGGCAACAGCGGCGGCGAGGGTTTGACTAGAGATTTCTTGGGTCTTAGAGCATTTTCTCATAGTGATATACTGAGTATGGCTGGTCTTGGTAATTGCGTTAATACTTCGCATGAAGGTAATCAACCACAAAAAGCATGGCGAGGTTAGCTTAGCTTATTTCTCATAATATATTTGCAAATTTCTTCTTTTTTTTTCCCCTCCTATAGACTTATAATTCTATTTGTGTTTTTTTTTTTTTGGCCTTCAATCTTCCCAAAGGGAAGGACATCTCAAAGTTCAGATTGTTCAACTCCTTATAATGTAGCTGTAATTTCAGAAATATTTCCTTTTTCTTTCTATTTATCATTGTTTGTAATTCTTCAAATATATATTGTCCTATATAAGAACTAATTAGTTAAATAGTTAAGCATATTTAAAACAAAACTCATTTTTTTTATGTTTAGCTAATTTTAAGTTATCGATTGAAAAATACTTACTCGTATCAAATTAATTAAACCATTATTAATAAACATTATATTTAAAAATAAATCTATGCACTTAAAATTGATAAATGCATATATATATATATATAAGTGTGTGAATAAGATGATATGAATTTTTTGTAGCTTAACAAGAAGTTTTGAGTTCAGATATCCAGCTATTTAAAATTATGAGGGACTGCCCTTTAAATTTTGCTCGATACTAATATGATTAGTTTCAGTGTATAGTTCTAGTTAACTGATTGAGAATACTAGTAGTTTGACAAAAAAAAAATTTTGATAAATACATTTACACCCCAAAAAAATTGTTTTTGATAACTGCAATTCAGAAATAAAACATATTTAAATGTGATAGTCTTTCTTTTTATATAACTGTTTGGATATATTGATTGTAAGCCACATATATGTGAATGATTAATTAATTTTAGTGCATCACAAGTACACGGTACACTATGGATAGAGCTAATCATGTAGATGTGTTAGTATTGGTGAAGCATTATAACACTATCGGATTCATTTGATTGTAATATATCATAATGATTTGCATATTTATAATTACTCAAATCATTGTATGAAATTATGGTTTTATTAGATTATACACCATGTGCGTACGTAGCAAGAATTGACTTTCTTAACCAATTCAAATATTCTTACTATTGTTGATAAAAATTTATTATTTTGTAGTAAATGCAGGATGAAAATTATTCCTAGGACCTATTAAGTTTATTTACTTCCTTAATTTTAGGATGAAGTGTTAGTTTGTTTTTAAATAACATGTGAACTCTCAATTTGTCCATTTTTTTTAGATTGTTCTCTTGACCTGTTTTTTGTCAACTTTGCCTCGTAAATATTATTTTTTGAACCAAATTGCCCTCTTAAAATTTGAAAATGATATAATTAGCCATAATTTGCTGATGTGGCAATAATATCTATAAATTTATATTTTGGCTATCACGTAAGTAAATTATGATACTTTTCAAATTTTTAGGGGAATATGATTCAAAAACAACATGGCAACCTAAAAAAATGAAGAAATTGAAGAAGCCACCTATATTTTAAGCCTTTTTAGATTTTTTTTTTATTTTTGCCATGATAATTAAGTTGCTTCAATATCAAAATTTTGAATATAATCGGTGTAGATTTAGCCATGGAGCGATATGCAGAATTTAACTTTAATTTCTGAAAATGTGATTGAGCATCTGAGTAATTTTTAAAAGCAATGTTGCCAATTTGGTACACAAATATAATTGTAACTATAATAGATTATTTGGGTAACAGTGAATTGATTTCCTCAATAGCTTGAATATATAGAAGTAATAAGAAGACAAAATTCACTGTCTTATTATGCAAAAGGTAACTTTCCATTACAGGTAAACTTATTATGTCTATGCTCCACTAACGCCATGAACATAGTGGTCCAATTCCAGGATCCCATGTTGTTTTCCTCTTTGAAATAACCAAACAATTTCATAATTTATTGAAATTTTTGAAACCCTAAATGATTTTTAACCCTTTTTATTTATTTATGTTAGAAATAGAAAATAAAGTAGGAACACGTAGAAGATAATGGATACAAAATAAAGGCATAGGATTCTGTAAGAAAAAGAAGGGAAAATGAGGAGATTGAAATGGGAAGTTAGCTAGATTCAGATTTGGTGTTTTTTTACAGAGCAAAAGTGATGCCATTTGATACCTTATGTGAGTGCATATTTAAAGTGGGATTCAATCCCGAGGGAGTATCTGTTTTTGCTCATTCGCCTCTGATCTCTATATATTTCCCCTTTCCCCCTTTTTCCCTTTTAATTCAAAATGGAAAATGATTACTAATATTGTAGATCTTCATTTGTTAATCGAATTATAATATATTTTCACATTTTAAAAATCATTTCTATAATTGATTTCATATTTTCTAAAGCAAAGTTATTATTTTCTAAGTCTCATAGAGTTAAATTTTATTCATCGTCACATCAAAAGTAAAATGGTTTTAAAAAATATTTTAACTTAATGACAAATATAAATTTTATATAAATATGTTTTAAATTCATTCGGTTGTTGCCCCAATATGGAAGCAATTAGCTGAACATGGACATGACACTTATAGGGATGTTTGATTCAGCTGTTAGAATTAACTGATAATTTTTTGAACCTCAACCTCAACATCAAAGTTATGTATTTGGTAAGACTTCTTAATCAGAGCTAATAACTGATTCTAACTCTAATAAGCTGTTGTTGTTTGAAAAAACTCTATTTTAGAGATTTTTACCATCAGTTGTTAGCTGATTTAATTATATATTTGAATTGATTTGTATTGCCCTTATATATTTTATTAATTATAAAATACTTATTTCCTCCAAATTGAATTTTTCAATCAATAAATTATTCATAATTACAAATATAAAAATATTATAAATAATATTTAAACTAGTAATATTATTTATTTTTAAATAAAAAAATATAATATATTTCTAATTACTTTATATGTTATTCAATATATTAAGTATAAATAATATGAAATTTAATAAATTATTTATAAATATAAATATATATTTTTAAAATTTTTATTTATAATTAAATTTCATTATTTTTTTATCTTAATTATAATATAGAATTATATGAAATAATTATTTTATTTACTTATACTTTATATAAAAATAAATATATTTTGAATAATATAAATTATATCCTTATTGGTAATTTTATACTCTAACAATAATATCAATATCAATCGGTTATTAATCAACCAACGGTTACCAGTCTATTAGCTACAAGCTGCATTCAACACCAAAACAAATGGGGCCATAGTACATTAATTGATATAATTAATTAATTAATTGTTATACAAAATGAATATTTAATTTGATAAATGTGTTTAAAGAATTACGTAGGTGAAGGTTGATGTCTGTGATTGTGAAAGTGACATTTAACAAAATTAATAACCACAAACTATGCCTCTAAAATATTTCTTAATTATATATATATATATGTATAAATTTAAGGTATGATTAGGCTATCATCAGATAAATAAAGTAGGTCTCTTATAATGAGAGAGGATTAAAAATTTTATAATTAATATAAGAAGTGTGAGAAATTAAGATGCTTTTTATTTATAAGATTTAATATTAATTAATTTGTTAGGTATGCACTTTTCCACCTCTATTTTATATCTAAAAAGGAAAAGCATGTTTCATGTTTGTCATTTTGTAATTGGGTAGGATCATGGGATGTTTGCCATTTTGTTCTACTTAATTTTCCCATCCCTTTCTATTCTTTTTCTTTCTTTTTTTTTTTTTTAATTGATAAGTTCTATATACAATTCAAATTTCAAATTCAGTCTCACAATTTCAAAATGTTAAGGGGTGATGGCAGGCAGGTGATTACAGAAAAGGTTGGGGTGGTGGGTGGAGCTAGGAGTCACACTCTCCATAGGGGAGCCACATTTATTTATTTAAATATAAACAATTACATACTTTTTAAAAATATATATAATAACATATAAATTTATATAATTTTTTAATATTTGCGTTTTACAAAGGATATTAAAAGTATAATTTATAAATTTTTAAACCCCTGAAGAATTTTTACTTCTCGAATTCTGGCTCCTCTACTTGATACCTCTAAAAGGCCAAGCCCGGAAACAATTGGGAATATTCATCATCATGGGTTTTCTTACTTTGCTTTCTGTTTATGTGTAGATATATAAATTATATTATTCATGGGAACAATAGAGCATGGAGTTTTGTATTAAGTTGACTTGTGCATGGTTGTAAAAAAAAGATGCATGTTACCTTTGTGTTAACAATAATGTTGCCTTTTCTCTTTGACTTACCCCACCCCCCTCCCCTTTCTCTTTTTAATCTCTCTCTCATTACTTCTATGAAAATGGGATTCACTTTTCCATGAAAATCTGCTAGCTTTGCATGTCTCCTTGGCTAATGCACATGCTTCATATATTTTTATTGGTCCCATAATGATTCAATTATTGATTTATATGATTTTGGCTTTTTTTTGTCTTTTTAATTTTGAAAAATGTCTATGCTTACAACTAATTGCCAGACCTAAACCAGCTTAATTAATGTATTTGTTTAGATTCTTAAGCGTCTGTGAATCACAAGCGCGGGAGTTTAAGCTTACGGATTCTGCACTCGCGTCGCCAAAAAGAGCCACATGAAGAGTTATTTTCATTGTCGCCAAAAACATTTAAATGCGAAGAAGTGTCGCTAAAGATAATTAAAAGCTCTTAATGCATATTTTTTAGTAAATTGAAAATAAAAAATTTAAAGCAACAAATTTATTTGGTTACAAAACAACAAATTTTACTTTCATTTTTTTTTAATTAAACAACAAAACAAAATACAACAATAACTTAAATAATAATTATATTTCTCCATTGGCTCCACCCAGAGAATAAAGTGTGTGATATCTGATGTGAACAATGTATTTTTCTTTATATAAAATACCAAAATTTAGTTTTTTTTATTATTATTTTTACAAAATTTCTTTTCATTTATAACTATTTTTTCAATTATATATATATATATATGTATATTCCTTTCTCCTTTGTTTTCCTTAATCTACTACCTTGTCCAAAGTACTAGAAAAAAAAAAGGAAAAGGAGGAGGAGCTTATTGAAGACCGCGGAACCACCAATACCGTCCTTAAAACTACTGTTCCATATCGGAGCTTAATTTGTTCTTCCTTGATCTCACGTCATCGTTTGATTATGATTTCTACGGCAAGAGAGTGATATATTAAAAAAAAAAAAAAAACCAAGGGATCCCAAAAAATCGTGTCGTCTTCCATTTTTAATTAAGGCTCAGGTCGGTCAAGATCCAATTTGGATTTTCTTTTCTCTTTTTTAAAAAGCAGTAAAAGGATTTCTCTCTCAGACAAATGCCTCGGATTGTCATAACGATTGAAAGAATAGAAAAATTAATCGAACTCGTCATCTTATTTTTCTTCATCACCGAGAAACCCAAATTACTATGTAAAATTAAAACTAAATAATAAAAACAAAATAAAACCATATATTGAAGAAATCACTAACCGTGAAGAAGGTAGCTGCCTTTCTGCATTCAGAGAGAAGGCTTTTCTTTTCCCTAATTTAACGTGTATTATGGTCTTTTTCTCTTCCTATTTTTTTCGTCATAATTTGAGCTTTTCTACGTTGAAATGTGAATTGTTGGATCTGATTTTCTGTGATTTTATCTAAATTATAGATTAAGGCCATCTATTCTTTTTGTTCTTCTTTTTTTTTTTTTAAATATTGGCAATTCAACCAAAGTTATATATAAGGTATTTTAAAAATATTCTCAAGTTATTTCTAAGATATACTAAGTTGTTCCCAAGTATACATGAGGTGTTCCCAATGAATTTTCAAAGAATTCCCAATGAATTTTCAATGAATTCATAAAGTATATTTGAAGTATTCTCAAGGTATTCCAAAGTATACTAAGAAATTTCTAAAACATTATTAAGGTATTTATAAGGATACCGAATTAAGGTATATCCAATATATACCTAAGGTATACTAAAAATATACCGAACATGCACTTTTTGATATATTTTGATGTGACTTTTTAAGTTTAGGTATTTTTGTAATTTTTTAGATGCTTTGGGAGTTGTAAAAAGAACTTTAAGTTAAGATATTATTGTAATATTTTAGATTTTTTTTTTTACTTTTTTTTAAAATTCTCTATTTTATAGTCTTGATTTTTGTAAAATTTTGAGCATTTTTCAAAAAAACCATAAAGCTCTTAAAAATAATACAATATTATCTCCACTTAAATTTTTTTCAAAACTACAAAAGCACCTAAACAATATTACAAAAATAACTAAACTAAAAAATTATACAAAAACGTGCATATTTAATATATCTTGGGTATATCTTGGTTCGATATTCTTACGAATACTTTTGGTATACCTTGACTCGGTATATTTTGAGAATATCTTAGATATACCTTGAGAATATCTTGAGAATTTCTTAGGAATTCTTTGGGTATATCTTGGAGATACTTTTAGTATACATTGGAAATTCTGGAAGGAATTTACTGAGAATATATTGGATATACCTTGATGATACCTTGGGTATATATTTGAGAATTCCATGGGAATATCTACAGTATGCCTTGGGTATACTTACGGTATATATTGAAAATATTTTGGATATATTTTGAAAATTTTTTGAAAAAAATTTCTCAAGGAATTTTATGAGAGAAATATCCTAAGAATACATTGGAAATACTTTAATATACATTTAGAAATTTCATGCTCTCAATTAAGTCCTACGGTTTCAGAAAGCTAGAGTTCCTACATAAAGGATATGTAATCAGCTAAGAAAAAACAAATCCTTTCAATGATTAGAAATTCAAACTATTAGATTACTTCAAACAAATCTTTTATAAATAAATCTTAAAGGATTATCGATGAGGAGATTGTCGATGCCTCCACCAGACTCTTCTCTATGTTCTTTGAGATTGTACCGGAAATGTCCTTGAGCAAATGAAACGTGAGCCCTACTTCGCATAAATGTCTATCAATCGTGCTGTCTGAATCAGAGAGGATTATCTATGCGGCCGATCATGATAAAATGAAATAATGATCAACAATAATTGGACAGCCAAAATGCGTAGGCTTTGCAGATCAAACCCCAACGCAATTAATTCTCCCCTCAAAGACTTAGATTCTTCATTTTCTGTTAAATTACAATCAGAAAATCATTTTCTGACAACAAAATTTGCAAAAAAAGTTAACAAGACTCAACATCTCATCTTAAGTTTCTTTGATGCTCACTGGAAGAAGAAAAAACTACGGCCAAGCTTGAATTTTCAAGGCATTTAGAGTATGATAAGGAAGGAGGATGTGGGAGATAATAAAAAAAAAAAAAAGTAAAAATGAAAAAAATTTTGGAAAAAATGAAAGAAAACAAATTTTTGAAAAGAAAAATTAAAATTTAGTATTTTATGTAAAACCCTCTAAAATTTTTAGAAAAGGCGATCGTAATAAGCCCAAAATGTAAGCCAACATATTTTGCATCTTGGGCTTCATAGTCCGAATAGCATTGGGCTTGAACCCTTGGGCTCAATACGTACACCATTGCTTACGCAAGGCTGAATTTATCTTCTTGAGTTGAGCTTAAGGTAATTACATTTGATAACACTAACAGGATAAGGTCATTACATTATTAGTTTTACATGAAAGCAAAATATAGTTTAAACCAAAATTAAATTTTTAAATCATATATGTCTAATTTTAAGTTTACGATTAATTTAATTCTAATTTATAATTAAAATATTAAAAATCAAATGACCAAATTTTTAAAATATATAAAACTTAAAATATTTCCAATCAAATAATTAGAGTTAAATTTGAAATAAATAAAATATATTATAATAATATTGATTTTGTAGTGAAACAGAATTTATGAAAAAAAAAATTAATTTGAACATTTATTAATCATTTCTGATAAACTAGAAATTAAAATATATTTATCTGATAATAAATTTTAATAAAAAATATATATTAAGGACCATTATTATTATTATTTTTTTTTAGAGGACCATTATCATTGAGTTGGGTGATCAGATCGATTAAATTGGAAATCAACCACTGATACAATTGTCTTTCCGGTGGACAGTCACCGCCGCCGGAAAGAGAAAGCGCGCACTCCCACTTTCTTACCTTAATGGTAACATGTTGACCGGAAAAAACGGTAACACGAACATCTGTTGTTCTGAGAGCCCTATAAGAGGGTCATACTGATTCCGACAGAACGATGATCAGACCTAAAAACACTGCTCTTCCAGTAAGCAGAGTAGCTTCTTCCAGCGCCAAATTGGCAGCAACAATGGCGAGAAAGAGAGCCACCAAAACGACGGTGTTTTTACTTCTCATCGTCTTTATTATAGCATTTGGAGTATTTGTTCCCGTCTTCGCTCCTCTCCCTTCTCTCTCCTCTTCTCATTCTCACTTCCATGGCCACAGAAAGGTCTTAAATGTTTTTTATGTCTCTAGAATATTTTGGTACTTTTGAAAAATTCGGTAATAGTCTAATAGGTACGGTGTTAACTTTATGCGTCAGGCTGAAGATCGAAGCTTTGAAATTGAGGATGACATGTTCTGGAAGGATGGTAAGCCTTTCCGTATCATTGGTGGTGACTTGCACTATTTCCGAATTCTTCCTGAGGTATATGCCTCTCTGTGTCTTTTCACATTCCAAGTAATGGCATTTTAAGGCTCTAATTTGGCATTTAATCAATTTATTTAAATGCATTTATATCTATATCTTTTGTTAATCAGGGATAAGTATACGAGATTCATCAGCTGAATTATTTGATTTCTTCTTTATGAGTGATGGTAATTTTCTTTGGTTTATTTTGGGTTATAATTTGGTTTTACTTTTTCTGTGAAGTACTGGGAAGATAGGCTGCTGAGAGCAAAAGCTCTGGGCTTGAATACCATTCAAACTTATGTTCCTTGGAATCTGCATGAACCGCAACCTGGCAAGTTGATTTTTGAGGGTATTGCAGATCTAGTTTCTTTTCTTAAACTTTGCCAGAAGCTGGATTTCCTTGTTATGCTTCGTCCTGGGCCTTATATATGTGCAGGTTAATGTTAATTGTCAAATCTTGGAGTTGTAGAATTCCTTATTATAGGCCTCAAAGAAGCAAGTTCTCAATGTGTCAATGGAATTGCTGTTTATGTTGCAGAGTGGGACTTGGGAGGTTTTCCTGCTTGGTTACTAGCTATAGAACCAGCTCTCAAACTCAGATCATCTGATCCTGCTTATCTTCAATTAGTACGTTTTTGCAATAGCCTTATTGCTCGTAACCTAGAAATGTCTTGACAATCAAATGCCTCATAAAGTAGTTATGCTTTGCTTTGTTGATAAAGTAGTGGTATTCATGCCAAATCAGTCTGCCGAACAGTTGCTTATGATATTTTGGTAAGAAATCATGTTTGATTGCTGAGCAGCTCTAGCCTTTGCAGCAATGGATTATACTTCAAGAAGTTGGTAATAAAGGATAATAATAACTTTCTTTGCTTTTCAGTCTTACTTTTAGTTTTCTTTTTCTCTTTCTAAATTATGGCCGTTTGTTTTTCCTCTTTCATTAGAAAGAATCATTCTGTCATCTGAAGATTGAATATATGTTTAGTAAAGCATTTTTGGCTTAAATTGATTACCTGGTATTTGCTTGTTTCATTCCTAATTTAGTTTTCAATTCCAACTTTAGCGCTTGCTTATTATTGTTACTGAAGGCAAATAACTAACTCAATCTGCTATTTAATCTCCTTTTGCTATCATATTCAGCCATCTATAGGATCCTGAAAGGTTTTGGTTAATATTGAGACTTTCTTTCATTTAGTTCTTAGATTGACCAACATAGTAGCTTAATGAGTTAGTGCATGTTTTTTAAAATGCTGAAGACAAAATTTTTATTGGTTTCTATGAGTTGACCCAAACTTGCTCAATGACTTTTGAATAATGATGTGTCTTTGTAATCTCTCTCTCCTTCTCGCTTCTTCTTCACCATAATATGTGCTGAAATCTTATAGATTTAGAGCTTAATATGTTGTCTAGTTGACGTCTTAAAATTCATCAATCTATCTGGAGTTGAAGTTTGTAGCTTGACTAGCATTTCCCACATTCCATATTATATATGCTCGAGTTTTAAAGACTCATGATGTGTAGTTTAGAAGATTTTTCAAAAGGCATTAATAATAGTGAATTAAATTTTGTAGGTTGACAGATGGTGGGGAACCCTACTTGCTAAGGTTGCTCCTCTGCTTTATAACAATGGCGGTCCTATTGTTATGGTTCAGGTATGTAGATATATTAATCTTTTATTTTAACAGTATCTGCTATATGATTTCCAACATCTTATAAAATTGGAAAATTATGTAGATTATAATGGTTATCAAACTCCACAATATGGAATCTGAACAATGTAACTTCTTTGCAAAAAGAAATTTCTTATAAAAAATTGAACAATGCTGGCGGTCTCACTGCTAAGGGCCTGTTTGGTATTATGTTGTGAACTGCTTTTCAGATAATCACCTTTTAGATGATCTTACAAAGAGCAACGACGCACTGCATTTAAGATACTTGAGCTTTGGCTACAACAACCCAAATGTATCTGAAAAGAAAATAAACAGCAAAAACAATGGCAATATTAAGCAAATCTTCACTTTACTGTCCATTTTTATTCAATTGTAAGCCACAAAGGATTTCATTATTAGGTGAATTTTGTTGATCAAATTATCTATGTTCCATCAGTCAACCCTATAAATGATCTGTTATGCCAAGTTAGACATGAATTACCTTTGTCTAGTTGCTACCAACCATGAGAAAGAAATTCACTTTTGTTGTCAGGCCACTGAATGAGCTGATGAAACCCATGAATTCTCCTTTCATCTTTGGTCTAAAGAGGGAAGATAACTATTCTTAGAAATTCAACATGCAAGATCATATATAAAATAGTTTCCATTCAACCGCTTCCTCTGCAGAGTCCTATATTACTAACTTTATTGTATAGGGAGTCAGATTTTCATGCTGCTCGGAAACATTTCCCCTAGGATTCTCTGGAAATTATTCAAGGTCATTTTACTGTATCTTTGATTAGAATTTTATTAGTTCTGTTTACCATCAAATTCATCTGTATACTTTCACACTTTTAGCATCAAATATTCTTCACTCAAACAATATTAAGGAAGATATATTGGCAGATTGAAAATGAGTTTGGTTCATATGGAGATGACAAAGCTTACCTTCATCACCTAGTCAAACTTGCCCGTCAACATCTTGGGGAAAACATAATTCTGTAAGGGGTTCTATGTCTTTGGTGTTCTGTTGGTGCTTTCAATAGATTTACATTTTCTTTTTCGTTCTATGCATCATAAGAATTCCATGATTCATCCATGCTTCTGATTCTGTGTCCATACTATATTTTTTGTTGCCTATAGCTTTATTTCAGTTGTAAACTCAATCATAAGTCACTTGGGCATTTTACTTTAATCATAAACTTTAGAATAGAGGCCTGTTTAAGTTCTCCATACTGTACCTGATCCAGTGGATCATATTTAGGGAACATTTTCTTGATCATATGCATTCTCTTGGGTTTGTGTCGGCCATATGCATTTTCTTACTCTGTTACTGATATAGATTTTTCTTCTCATAACATATTGGATTCCATAGGCTCTTTTTTTTTCCCACTTCTTTACCACTGTCTATTACTTACATGCAAAAATTGTACCAAATCGTGCATTAGTCAAACTGTTTTTTGGCATATGGTCCTGTTTCTGACAAGAGTTCATATATGTTTAGTTATACCACCGATGGAGGTTCAAGGGAAACTCTTGAGAAAGGAACCATTCGCGGAGATGCTGTATTTTCTGGTAAAATCCAAATACCTTACTAATGATTATCTATGAATTTATATAACTATTACTGTTTTTTTGGCTGTTTCTACTGTGAAGAGTGAATGCACATTTATCTTTTCTGATTACTTGTGTTGGTATTATCTTGAGTATATGCTAACATTTTCTGCATAAAATCTAGAAATTCACATAATTTCTTTGAAGCATATAGATATCTTTGTCTATATTACATGGCAATGTGTAAGAGTAATTGATGGAGGTAGAGATACATGCCTGAGGGTCGAACTTGTTTATTTCCAATAGGATGCCATACTATCCTTATTTAAATTTGTACTTTGTTAGGGTGATGATTCAAAGTAACTATGATATTCAGCACCTGTAAGATGTTTTGCTTATTCCTATTTCCTATATGCAGCTGTTGATTTTACCACTGGTGATGATCCTTGGCCCATATTCAAGTTACAGAAGGAGTACAATGCCCCAGGAAAATCACCACCACTTTCTGCGTAAGAACCCTGTGTTTAGTAGATCATCACTTTAGCCATTTCTCAATGCTTTTAACGGTCGCTGTTTTCAGGGAGTTTTATACTGGCTGGTTGACACACTGGGGAGAAAAGATTGCACAGACAGATGCTGATTTTACAGCATCTGCCTTGGAAAAGATTTTGTCACGAAATGGTTCTGCTGTTCTTTATGTATGTCCTGGAGTTTGAATCTTCTGCTGATCCTGAGAAATGATCTATGTGGTAATGCTTCAGTTTTTGTCTATTCTGATGTCTAGATGGCACATGGTGGAACAAATTTTGGATTTTATAATGGAGCAAATACCGGTACAGATGAGTTTGATTACAAGCCGGATCTCACTTCCTATGACTATGTGAGAGCTGCGCCAACTACTAACATGGCTTTTAAATAGTTTGATTGAATTAAAGAATAAGTTTTACGCACCAAACTAAGAAGTAATTGTTTTTACAGGATGCACCAATTAGGGAATCTGGAGATGTGGACAATGCAAAATTTAATGGTATCTATTTCTCACTGGCTATCGGTTTTTAATGTAGTTGATTTCTAAAGTAACTGTCTCCGAGACAATGACCTAGAGAATTGGAGATGTGTAAAACAGAATTTGAAGTGTATGGTTTATCAATTATACAACTTGTTTAATCTATATTATCAGTCTTGTTGCAAGCTTTTGTTCCTCATGAATTTGTGTTATCTTGGTGAGAATGTAGCTCAATGTTTGTCAAGTTAGATCTATGGATTAGTAGAAAAATGCAAGTATGATAGGAATTGCTAAGGAAACATAGAATGCTGGCATCTTGAGCCATTGATTTCTGGTTCTGTACACACGCTCATATGATAATGTTATCGTCAAATATATATTTATTGGAAGAGTCTTACATTGCGACCATTTGCTACAACTCCCTTTTGATCTTAAGGGCTTACTTGTGTTCACAAATTTGCTTGTCATCGTTTTTTTTTTCTTTTGGGATATATCTTGATTTGATTTTCTTTAATTTATGTTTATCTAGCAATATTTTCTATTTATCAATGTTTGCTTCAGCACTGCGTAGGGTTATGGGGCGTCATAGTGCAGTGTCGCTTCCCTCAGTTCCCCGCAACAATGAAAAGACAGGATATGGAACTATTCAGCTGCAGAAGACAGCATTTTTATTTGATTTACTTGATAGGGTAAATTCTGCTGATGTGTTTGAATCCAAAAACCCAGTCTCGATGGAGTCTGTCGGGCAGGTGCTTAGTATTAGATATATTGTTTATGAATTTATCTGACTATTCCCATCCATAACTTATCAAGGCTAGTCATAACTTTACTTTTGTATCTTCAGATGTTTGGATTTCTTGTGTATGTTTCTCAGTACATTTCTAAGGATGATGGAAATATTCTGCATATACAAGAGGTATAATTTTTTTTACTTCAACTTATTTGTTTTCGTTGTTTTAGGTGATATTTCCCATAATCAGCTATTTGCACGTTTTTCTATCTTTTGATTGTGAGGGCCATGCATCATTTGAGCATCTCATTTAGATGCAGTCATCAGAGTTTCACTTTCTTTTATGAGTTTAGAAATTATACAAGGCATTTTGAGTTCGTTTGACATTTTTATGTTGCAGGTGCATGACAGAGCTCAAGTGTTTACATTGTGCCCTTCTGATGGTAATGGAGGAAGGCCAACATATGTTGGTTCAATTGAAAGGTGGTCAAATAAAAAACTTGCGCTCCCTAATGACAAATGTGCTTCCAACATCAGATTATTTGTTTTGGTACAAGTCTTTCCTTCTCATATTTGTAGTCCTGATAGTTCTATCTTGAAGCTAATGAGATGGTTAAATACTTAAATATAAAATCTGTAGGCAAAAGGAACACCTACTTCTTTTTTCTCTACATGCGAACTAATATTCTTCCCTATTGTCGTTGGGGCAATGGAGGCTTTGCTTTGGCTAAGTAGGAAGATTTTTCAAAGTCTTGTGTGGTCCATCATTTACTTGTTACTATTGGGAACACTCATGCACTTGTTGGGTTGAAGACTATTATTAAAATGACTGCAATCTGGAAAAGCTTTAATTTTGATGGATCCTGCTATCCAGGTTGCAGCCTATGCCTATAGAGTGATTTTCAGAAAGTGATTTTTTATTTTATTTTTTTCATTTGCAGTGATCAGTAATTTTAATTTTGATGCCTGGATTTTATATGCTGAGAATTATATTTATATTACAATGCTAATCAACTTATTTTCCTTTCTTATAGGTTGAAAACATGGGGCGTGTGAACTATGGACCGTACATGTTTGATAAGAAGGTAAAGCTGATTCTTGACTGTAACTCAAAAAGCTGCTCGCTTGATTTCCTACTGATGGTTATTTCTCAGTGTTGCTTGAATTACTAGAACTCAAAATCTTTCATACTGATGCTGTTACCACTTATCCTCTTTTTTGTTGCCAACTTAAACATTTAGGCATCGATATCTGTGACATGTGACATAAAAAATGATCTATATAATCTACTCCGAAGTTCCTTTCCAATTTATGTGCTAGATCTTTTGCTATTTTCACTGAAAAGCTCAAGTTTGTGATCATACAAATTCAAGACTGCATAAACTTAATATTATCTTTTCTCATACTCGGTTTTAGTTTTTTTTACAAATGATTGCTGCTATTAATAATGCAGCTGGTTAGCTTACATTTAAAATCAGTTTGTTCTTGATGAACGATGAAACAACAATGAGGACATGGTGTAAGCTGTAAATGGATCAGCACTGAGACTTTAGGGTCTCTTCCACCTTTTGGCATTATGTTGCTGGTTGTCTGGTCGCAATTGCATTTGCTGGTTCAAATGCACTTTTGCTCTGTCCATTTCCCCGAGTGTAATTCATTTGTTGCTTCAGCCTATTTAAGTTCTACTGTGTGGTTTGTATGCATTTTGGTTTACTACCTGAGGAGAAAAGGGAGCTAACAACTGAAAAAAACATGTAATGCAAGACACATGACGAATAATCTTGATTTCAGGTTAGTGTTTATTTCTCTGAGCCATGAGAATGTAACTTGTCTAATGTTTAGCTGGTATTTTCTCATCTTTTGCAGGGCATATTGTCATCTGTTTATCTAAATGGAAAAGTTTTGCATGGGTGGAAAATGATTTCAATTGCTCTTCACAACCTGAATGAGGTGCCAAAAATCAATCCCATCACTCAAGCTGCACATTCAGGATCCCGTACAGTATCAGCCCATGTAAAATTAGAAGATAAACCTAGTAGGTTCCCAGAAGTATATTTTTATTTCATCATTTTCCACTCTCTATTCGAGCTAATTTTGGTTGTTCAGTCACATGACTGCTTGGTCCATCAAACTTGGCAAGCTTCTTAGGGGTATAATTATAAAGAATGATGGAATATAACAACTAACACATAGTTTTGGGTTC
This sequence comes from Balakata baccata, assembly GCA_949630135.1. NCBI lineage: Eukaryota > Viridiplantae > Streptophyta > Magnoliopsida > Malpighiales > Euphorbiaceae > Balakata > Balakata baccata. The sequence continues at coordinate 52,622 of CATIWF010137621.1, forward strand.
TATTTGCAGGGAGTAATTCTAAAGAACCAGCATTCTATACAGGCAACTTTTTTGTTGGAAAAGAAAACCAAGTTAAAGATACGTTCATCTCATTCAATGGCTGGGGTAAAGGGATAGCATTTGTAAATGATTTTAATATAGGAAGATATTGGCCGGTAATGATAATGCTGAGGTTTTCTAATTCTTTGTTGCTTGATTCCCTTATACTTAAACATATGCACTGTTTTCTGCTAAGAACTGGCTTCTTTTGCAGTCATTTGGACCACAGTGCAACCTTTATGTCCCATCTCCAATTCTTCGGCACGGAGAAAACATTCTGGTATAAGATGTCCTATCCTTTTATATATTACTGATAAACGGAGACATTAGTTACTCCTAGCCACCAATTTGAAGTCCTATATGAATAGTTGCAGTGCAGAGGTGCTTCTTCGTTGCTTAGACTAACTTCTGATTGCCACTGCACAGGTTGTACTGGAGTTAGAATCCCCTCATCCCGAGCTTGTGATTCATTCAGTCAATCAGCCAGATTTCTTGTGCGGTTCAAGTAATTTGAGTTTACATCAGCTTTAGTGGCGTATATTTATTCCTAGAAGATGACCAAGATGGGCTGAATAATACCTCCATGTAGTGCAATGCTCCTCTGAAGATCAAGCCCCATCCAAATGCATGTGCGCGTGATGAGTCTCATTGAACATAGGTGTTTGGGTGCATTAGAAGATTCTAAAAGATCAAACAGCGAATGAGAAGATATAGATTTAGGAACATTTTATTTTCAATGGAAATCACCGGAATTTTTTTTCCATACGAATAACCTCATCTATATTACTCTTTCGATTATTTCAAAGGCATAAGAGTGACAGTTGCCCCATAAGAATTGCTGCTTCATTGCGAGACCACTTTATTGGACTAATGCTATTTTGATTTTTGACACGAACTTTTTCCCCTACATCACTATCATAATCACTCACTTTTAGGTATCAAGTTCACAACTTTACATCAGCTACTTCATTGCAAATCAAATATCCTCTCTTTTGTTTTCAGCAGTTGAACATTTTCTTGAGTCAAGATCACTAAGTTCAAACATAAATTCTGCTCCCAACATAGCATAGGGAACAGTCAACTATAATACTAAAGCCACTATTTTGAGCCACAAAAAAAAAAAAAAAAATTCATTTTGAAGGTGGAACATCCTTGGAATCCCGTTTCCCTCCTGACATAGCTGCGCCTGCTGCAATTGTCATGGCGGTTGCTGCAGCCCCTAGTTTTGCACCTCCAGCAGCTTTCACCACACCAGCTACTTTAGCAAATATAGCTACCCCTCCAACAAGTACAGCCCTCAAAGCAACTGTTGGCTTTACTGCCATTTCTTATGGCTCCTGCAAAATCCATCAGAACGCCAAATTCAAAAACTTATACCCTCAACTAATTACTAAAATATCAAATGTCGTGTAGTCATCATATTTATTCAAGCAACCCCGGAGAATGGAAAAGAAAAGAAAAAATAATTAGACGTAGCCTAACGGAGCCAACATTAAAGATCCTTGCAATGTTTCTAAAGCAAAAGGTTTGACATGCACATTCTAGAGAAGTTTTTGAGCTTGTGTTATGCTGTAAATAATGTATTTCTATCGATCAGGGATGTCATGCCTAAATTTTAAAGGAAATGGTTAGCCAGTCTTGGATATAAAACACACCGAGAATTCAACAATTACAGCAAGTTAACTAACAGAAATAATTCAAATCATACATCAGAGGGAAATGCCCCTATAAAACCTTTTACCACCATTTTTATCTAAAGGTTCACCAGAAGACTACACTCCCATCAGCAACAACTACTGTGAAGGGTCAGCCATCTCAAATCATTAAATCCAGGTTAGTTGTGTTGAAAATGTGAAATAATGTGTGAGAAGCAATCATCCTCATGAGAAGAAAAAAGTACCAAAAACTATTTTCTTGATCCATAGTCACAAAGACTCCACATCCTAAATTCCTCCAACTTCTGACCCTTAATTAGCAATCAAATCCAATGCCGTAGCAATAACTATAAAATAGTTTTGCATATGCTAGGTGAGTAGAAGTGATACCCCCTCCAATATTGTAGCTTTACACTCTTAACAGCTTTACTTTGCAGCCCTAATTGCATCTCCATCTCCGGTAAAATTACTTGGAAAAAATTATAGATGGGGAAAGACCAGTCTAAAACATTGTTTTTCCATTGAACTAACCCTTACTGCCATTTCCCTGAAAGGAACCGACAACAATCAGCCAACTTTGGGAACAAGGTTGCCCAGTGATGAGTTTGAATACACACTCGCATCTATTACATATAATGTTTCGTTTCCTGTCCCATGAAGTACAAACTGAGAGCAATTTCACTTGATGTTGAGAGAAGCAGGTTGCCCATCACCCCTTCCCCTAAAATACTAAAAATGAGCACTTTCTCACCACTGAATCCAGGAAACTCAGGCTAGTCAATAATGTCTATCGGTGCTTGTAGAATACCAACATGTTCTAGAACATAATGAACATACTGGCACATGCACAAAATGCCAACAAGTTCTAAAAAAAGGGGAAAAAAAGTGAAAATGAGATGGGGAAAACTTTTCTTATGACAAAAGTACAATCTTGTGTAAATCTATTATACAAGTCTTCATGCTTGTGTTTTTTCTTATCCTAATATTTATGCTAGTTTATGAGGCCCTTTTATATTATATTCCTTCTCATAAGGGTTCTTAATATCAATCTCACACCAATTGTCTATGCCCATAAACACTAGTCATTCTAGAAGAGAAAACATGCTCTGAATTAATTTCCTCCTCGAATACAAAAGCGAAAGACCATGTTCACCTTGGTGATCTCTATCTCATTACTGCACTAAATCAGCTATCAAGCAACATTTTTTATTTTATGTTAGCAGCTAGCTAAAATGCAAACATTCACAGCAAGTAGTAGAGGATTTCCAGAGGACCTGAACATTCTTTTCAGCGCAAATGAATTGGTCAACAAATAGCAATTGTAAATGCAGTTATTCTTGCACGATAGCAAGACTCATGTTGAAATGCGAATAAAGAACCTGACAGAACGATTATAATTTTTATAATTCCTAGCAATGCAAGAACAATATAACTACCCTAAAAAAAAACCCTCGTTTCTGCATATGCCAAAATTAATTGTACAAAAATGTTAACGGAAGACTCGAATTACAATCTGAACAATCCAGTTAAGAACTCTGTATTGACCATCAAATTAATGATCTTTCAACAAATAAGAGCCAAATCACAAAGACCCAGATCATATTTCAGCTTCAGTGTTCGAGACACATAAAATTCAGCAAGTCGAAACACCCATGCATGCACCCATATAGAAACAAGATAACAGCAAGGTAAGAGAGAGACAGCACCTAAATTTCAAAATGGAAAATATCTCTTTACTGATGGTGATGCTATTTGCAGAGTGGAAGAGAAAATACGGGAGATATAGGGATATTCAAAGCACTCCCCTCTCTGCTGAGCTACAGAAAAGGTCTTGCGTCTGTTAATGGCATCTGCCCCAGCTGTTCTAGTGTAGAGAGGCCGAAAGGTCCTCTTTTGGGAATATACCCACCACGAAAACGGCATGTCGTTTCATTTGCCACCGTTGTGCCTACGGCCTAGCGTTTAATTTATTCTTTTTGGGCGTCACAGTAATGTACAACAACGGCGTTTTCATTCATCATTTTTCATCTGCTCACCTTCGGCTCGTTTTAAAGGTAACATCTGTGATCGTTGCAATTCAGGTAAAGGAAGAGAGGTTAGAAGCAATGGATCATACATACGCAGGAGGCGGGTGGACAATGATCCCCAACGTGCGGTCCCACAGTAACTCACCTGCTCATTCAAATCAGGACCAATTTTACCTCCACCAACAATCGCAGCAGCAGCAGCAGCAGCAACAGCAGTTTAATCAATTTCAACAATCACAAAATCAGCAGCAATTTGAACAAAACACCCAATTTCAACAGCAGCAACAGCTTTTAATTCAACAGCAGCAGCAGCAGCAGCAGCAGCTACAACAACAGCCACCACAGAATCAACATCACCAATCACTCGCTTCTCACTTCCACCTTTTACATGTGAGCCCATACCCTTACATGTTTATTTCGATGTTCTTAGTCCCTACTTGAAGAATATTTATGCGAGATATGCTGCAGCTGGTCGAGAATTTAGCTGAAGTTGTCGAGAATGGAAGTCGGGATCAGCACTCTGATGCTTTGGTTTGTTTTCATTTTTTTTCTAAATCAGAGATATTCATTTTAACGGTTTCACACTTTAAAGCGAGTTTGGCATGAAAAATTGATGGATCATGCATGGAGTTAGATTTCTAATTGATTTTTGGTATTTTTATTATTTATGTTGAAAGGTTGCTGATTTTATCTTTTATTAGATCAATGAGTTGAACAATCATTTTGAGAAGTGCCAGCAGCTATTGAATTCTATTTACAGCTCAATTAACACAAAAGCTATGGTAAATACCCAAGTCCTACTGTTGTTACTCCAACATTTTCTACTGTTTATGAGATATGGTTTGCTGTTATCCTTTGCTTATGTTAGCTATGGTTTCTGTTTTCATATGGAAGGTTCAAAACGTTGGAACGAGAATATTAAGAAATTTGAAAGTTTTGAGTTGCAGTTATTAATGTCATCTCTGATAAAGTTGCTATTCAATTTAATAGCCCAGAACATAGCTTGCGTTATAACAAATGCATATGGAAATGAGACGAAGTTATTTAGTTTTTATGACATTGTAAAGATGGTACATTGATTTTCAGTTATTTCCTTCTCATATCAAGAATTGTGGGCATAAGTTTCTTAGTTGTTTAAGTTTCTTGGTCTGATTTTTGTCATCATTCTGTTGTGATATTGGTTGCAGACCGTGGAGGGGCAGAAACGAAAGCTAGAGGAAAGTGAGCAATTACTAAATCAACGGAGGTTTGTAATACCAAGTTCAAAAATTTTTCTTTTTAGTTTTCAATTTGCTTTATACACGAGCTGATATCTATCTTGATAACAGAGACCTCATAAGCAAGTATAGAAACTCTGTTGAAGAGCTTCTCAAGTTTGAGCCATGACTACTTGTTGCATCACATGGGTAAGAGTTTTCAATAAAATCTCAAGTATGGCTGTATGGTTTGTTTCTTTGGTTTGAATCCCTTTAAACTTGCTTTTTGCTTTGTGTGGAAATACAGCAATCTGGCATGTGAAGTTGCCCTAGTTTTCTACCTGAACTTGGTTACACTACCGTGTTTGAAATATTGGTGCATCTGTCAGCTGCGTATCACAATGATAATCATTCAAGAACTTCACATCATCTATTCATAATATCTGGATTTTGAATTTAGGTGCTATTTTCATTTTAGAACTCCTATAATGGTTTGTTTGTATTATATTCTGATGTGTTGGATTGCAGATGGCCATATAAAGAAGATAAGAGACCTTCAGTCATAACTTATGGTTGAGACCTTGATGTAAGAAATAACAATATTGTGATGGATGTACATTTCCCTGAAATTTTCATGACCTGTTTCGAGCAACAAAAAATAGATGCAGGATTTGAAATCTCGGACAAAGTGTTTTGAGATGAGCCAAGTGCATTTTTTCCTTGGGATGTTTTTCTTGGTCTAACTGTAGCTGATCATGAAACATCCAATATTTTGTTCAATGTAACTTTTGTTAAGATGAGGAGTTTCAAGCCGCTGTTGACAGTCATTGGGGCTTTGTTAATTTCAGGTCTGGTTCCCACAGAGCATTCTATGCTATTCATCAAGTTCTACCAGGAAAGGCAGAGGTTCTATCACAGTGGAATCGAATTCAGTTTGTACACTTTATTCTTGAGGGAAATACTCATTGTCTCCTTTGCTTAATGCTTTTGTAACATTTCGATGAGCGTATTTTTTTCTGGGCAGAACTTCTGAATCTTTTGGGGCTGGAAGCCGGGAAATTATGTCAGATTTCTAAACTCTTCCAATATAATAAGAGAGTTGTCGCTGAAACTTCTTGTCTATGCAGTAGTTAACTCTTTCCTTGATTCTATAGTAATTACTGCCTTAAGTTAAGATTTATATATTTTGATAAATTATAATTTCTTATGCTTTTATAGGCTGCTTTTCTTCATTTATTGATCTGAAATTTGTCTTGGTACTAGTACTACGCCTTGATGAATTATAGGTAGAACCGTAGAAGCGGTATGGCAGAACTTGAATCGCCATATGAGCTACAATAAGAGGGTATCGCCTGGCAAAGTGTGCTCTCGATATCAATAGTCAGCTACGTAGCTGGATGATTCAATTTCACTACTTCAGCCGCCCTGCAGATTGTTTCTGTAATGTGATCTACAATTTGACCACCAGTCGCTGCAATTTGCTTGTGATCTCTACTGCTGAGGCAACCTGTTCCACTCAGCAGCAGCGATTCAAGTTGTTGTCTTTAGCCAATATCAACAGACCTCAAACTTGACTTATTCCATTGCCCATAGTTCACTGGGCTGAGGATGAATTACTTGATCGTTTGATTGCTCTAGAATCAAACTGGTAAACTAAAAGGAGAGCCTTAAAGGCTCTGAAAATGAACTTGGAAGAACGTAGAGTTTCTAAATAAAAAGGAATGCGGGTCTAAGAATTTTCCATGCCGTATATTTTTTTTTCTATAAAATCTGAGTACTTTTGTTTTTTTCTGGTTTGAAATCTTCCTGAGCAGGTCCATTTTACTAAATATATGTGAATGTAATTATTCACGAAGGCTATCTACCAATACAATTTTTTATTTTTAGTTTTCTCACAAGAGGTGAGAAAGACCTTTAGAATGTCAAAATTAATTTCATTTATGGTTATTTAATTTTGGTATTATTGTAGTAAAATTGCATAATTTTTTTCTCCATAAAAATCACTTAACTATGATTTAGTTTTAATAAAATCACTTCCAGCTATTTTTTAACAGTTAACAACCGAAAAAATTGTGTTAGCATTTCAGTTGGCACATAAAATATGCTATGCCATTATACTGGTCAAATAGAGTTCTGACATTTCAGTTTGCATCATTTTTAATTTATAGTGCTAACGTGGATGCTGAATTGTAAAAGCATCTCCAACAATACTTCATATCTCACTCTCTATTATATTATAAAAAATTCACTCCATATTTTAGTTTATTTTGAAAATTGTGTGCACTCCAACAAAATTTCTCATCTCATTCCCTATTTTAATTTTTTATTTTAATAAAACTATCTAGAAAAAAATGAAGAGAGAAAGAGAGTAAGAAATAAAAAAGAAGAAAAGAGAGAGAAAAGAACAAAAAAGAGGAAAAAGACATAATAAAATATTATTTATGAGCTCCGATAGCTCTTAAATCTGAAGTGCGAGAATGTAAATTTTAAAAAATAAGATAAATAAGAGTATTCCTAACAACATCATTATTTCACTAATTTAAATTTAAAGAGTTTTATATTTTTCAACAGTCTTCATATCTTCCTCTTTATCTCACCCTCTAAAATTTACATTCTTTCTCATCAGATTTAAAAGCTACTAGGAAATTCTAAGTGATATTTTGTTATTTCTTTTGCCTTTTTTTTTCTTCTTTTTTGTCTCTTACTCTCTCTCTTTATTTTTTTTAGATGATTTTATTAATAAAAAAAATTAAAATAGGGAGTGAGATCAGAAGTATTGCTGGAGTGTACATATTTTTTAAAACAAACTAAAATAAAAAATAAATTTTTTATAATATAATAAGAAGTGAGATAGCTTTTTACTTAATTAAGTTAAAAAAAAATAAATATTTACCTATATAGGTCAATTCAAAACTTATTTCTCTATACTTAATTTTTTTGAAACTTATTTTCTTATATGTGCTTTTTTCGGACACTAGGGGTGAGAAGAATTTCAACCATGCAAGTATGACTTGCGATTTATACTTATGATTGCCAAGTGTGAACCGATGCTTAAAATCACGGGATGGCTTTTTTTTTTTTGACTTACAGGTGACGGCATTTTGTCGGCCATAAAGGCCCATTAAATATTAATCGAATTAATTAAAAAAATTAAACAATAATTATTAATTATTTAATTTCTATTGGTTAATAATTAAATTCATTAACAAATAATTTAGTTATTATATTATATTAATAGTAATTAGATAAAGGAAATATATATATATATATATATATCAAATAAATATATTCGATAAAGAAATATAATTAAAATTAGGATAAATTATTATGATACTTTATAAATTTAGTTGAATATACTAGTTAGTTTTTTCATTTTTTTAAAATACATTATGAAATTTTTCGTATTAGTTTAATTTACTGTCTAATCATTCTATTTATTTTAGCCTTTACAAACAAATAAAATATTAAATTTGCCACTCTTTTTCCTTAAAAAATAATAAAAAAATTTTAATGTCATATGTTTGATACTAAAATGCTAAATTTATTATTCTTTCTTTATTGTATTTTTTAAGTTAACAAATGTCAAATTTGTTAAAGTATAAATAAGGTTATCTTTGGTATTTTATAGTTGACTAATAGCATATTCTATTCAAAATTAACCGTGTCTTTTTATTTAATAGAACCAAACCTGATTTTATAATATATTTTTATAAATAAAGAGATTAATTAGTGCATTTAATAAAATATCTGAAATATCTAGGTAATTTACCATTAAAATTAAGTAAACTTATTAATATTTCTTAAAAATTAAATTACACATAACCCCATTAGATTTTTAATTTTGACATATAAAAATAAACTTTTAAAAATTAATAGCTAAACTCTTATTCTTTGATAAAAATACTGTTTGAGATCATGATTAGGAACATGGGACTTGAATGTACTCGTTGCCATGTAATTACAATAGTTGATAACGAACAAATACCCTAAACTATTATAAAAAATTATTAAATTGTACATACAACCCTCAAAAATTTACATAAAAATATCTCAAATACAAAAAAATTATGTAATATATCACACTACATTATTTGAAATTCATGCAGTATTAAATGAAAAGGCATTATCTCAAAATTGTAGGATTTGCATAAATATTCACTTTGTATAAATATTAAATATTTATATGTGAAATTTAAGGCTATATATAATTTTTTTAATTTAAAAAATCATTAGAAAGACTTAAATTAAAACTTATATATATATATATAATAGTAATTAAATAATAATTAATATTTAATGGGGCCTATGCCATCCTCCGTAAGTAAAAAAAAAGTCATCTGTGATTTTAAGCATTGTGCAACATTGGTGGACTGTAATAAGTATAATTCGAATGATTTTGCATGGTTGAAACTCTTCTCTCCTAGGTGTTTAAAAAAGCACATGTGAAGAAATAAGTTTCAAAAAAATCATGTATAGAGAAATAAATTTTGAATTGACTTGTATAGGTAAATATTTATTTTATTTAACTTAATTAAGTAAAAACTTCGAATATTGTTGGAGATGTTCTAAAGAGCAAGGTAGATAGATTGTTGGAAGATATAAAACTTTATAAATTTAAATAATGAGTGAAATAGAAAGGTCGTTGGGATGCTCTAAGCATGTATAATGCTCTATTTAATTTATATAATAATGTGACATGCCTTCTATGCCAACTGAGATGCTAGTACGATTTTTCAGCTGTTGACTATTAGAAAATTACGGAAAATGATTTTACTGAAATTAAACCATAGTTAAGTGATTTTATTAAACAAAAAAATTATATTACTTTACGAAGTAATACCAAAAATTAAGTGACTATAAATGAAATTAGGCTACCAAATTGATAATTTCTTATAATTAGACACATAAAAATTCATTGTCCAAAAATATCATCCATAACAGAATCAATTATAACCTAAATCTCTCTCTCATTCTCAAACATATATGTGTATGAATTTTTGTCCTCCCATTTCTCCCCATCTCCCATTTTTCCTTCGTTTTTTTCGCAGAGAGAAAACAAAGCATAATCCGCAACTACCAGAGAAAATTAAGAAACCCCATTAAAGAAAACAACACCATCCCCGCCGGCAACGCAACCGATATCTCATCATCCATCAAAAAAACTAAAAGCAAACAAATTTATTATAACAAGATGAGCATTCCAAGGATTGGCAACGGCACCACCCAAGCTTGTGCTGCCTGCAAATACCAGCGCAGAAAGTGCGCTCCTGATTGCCTTCTCGCCCCTTATTTCCCTCACGATCGCCAACGCCAATTCCTTAATGCCCATAAATTGTTCGGCGTTAGCAACATTAACAAAATTATCAAACACCTTAGCCAACCCAACAAGGACGAAGCTATGCGTACCATTATTTTCCAATCCGACGTTCGTGCCAATGATCCTGTAGGAGGTTGCTATCGGATCATTCGCGATCTTCAGCGCCAGATCGAATACCACGAGGCTGAACTTGATCTTGTTCTTCATCAACTCGGCATTTACCGCGCCCAACAGCAACAGCAGCGATCTCATTCTCATCTCCTAGAAACTGATGACTCCGCTAGCGCTGCTTCATTAGGCTGCGAGATTGTCGATGTTAATGTTAGTGTTGACGCAGCTCCTTTTTTGGATATTTATGATCCCATGTTGCAATATCATTACCCACAAACCCAAGATGAAGACCAAGACTTGGTCCAAGATTATGATCAACAGTTGAATGAAAATGTGAATGCCTTAACCATTCAAGATTCTAGTACTGTTTCGCCCACATCTCCATCTCTGCACCTTAAGCAGCCTTTCCTTAATGATTGCGACAATATCAAGCCGCTTCTTGATATAAATGATGTCAAGTTTGAGCCTGAAGAGTTAGTTGAAAGGCAATTTGTACC